>LGRX02034813.1:0-14485 GCA_001247695.2 Cymbomonas tetramitiformis | reverse complement strand
TCATCAATAGTGTCGCTACCCATACGAGCCCCACAACAAGCGGCACTACCCACGTGAGCCCCACAGTAAGTGGCACTACCCATGTAAGCCCCACCACCAGTGGCACTACTCATGTGAGCCCTACTACCAGTGACACCACCCATGTGAGCCCTACCACCAGCGACACAACTCATGTCAGCCCCACCTCGAGCGAATGCACCTCAGCGGGCACCCTCGCTGCTGACGGCGAGTGTAGACAACCTCGTCAGTCATCCGACTGAAGATGTTGATTTGCTGGATGAGGAGTTCTACGCCGCGTGTAGGCAAACGTTGGAAGAATGCCGCGAGGCCTCGGACAACCTCCTCCACAACCTCAAGTGCAAAAGCATACGCACAGATGGGGGAGTTCAGTGGAAGACCGACATCAAGGGTACCCTCGCAGCGGCACATGACGAAGAAGGACCGCTACTGCTGGTATTCTATGCAACCCTCAGAGGGCACACGGTCAAGGTGCTGATCGACTCGGGGGCCTCTGACAACTTCATCTCGGAGCAGAGCGCTAAGCGATGTGGCCTCACGACACGAGCCGGCTCCGAGATGAGAGTCACCCTGGCGGATGGATCTGTGAAGATTACTGGCGCCACCGCGTACGCCAAGTTTAACACGCACACCACCACGGGCACCTATACGGAGAACGCCCTTGCCCTCCGGATCCTACCACTGGGCATACAGGTGGATGTTATCCTCGGCGGAAGGTGGCTGCGCAGTCACTCTCCCGTCACTCTGGGCTATGAAGGGAATGGCTCCGTCTCCTTCCTCAGGAAGTCCCGCAGTGGTAAGATTGGGGATCGCGTCACCATCACAGGCTGTTCTCCTGGGAAAGCATCCGGGGACAGGTCTCCGAAGGGCACGGCCTGCGCGGGATTGGTGGATGAGGTGTTCCTAACCCCTGCCCAGCTGAAGAAGTACCTGGTGTACGCGGAGACGCAGAAGCTACGCGGCAATGACGACCCGGAGATACAACCCGCCTGGCTCATGGTGGCCGAGAAGTCCCCCGATGATACTGCTTCTGCCTTTGCAGCCACGGCTATCGACTCTGAGAACGCCGAACCCGCTGCGGATACTGAAGATGCAGAAGTGAGCCCTGAGTGGACCCTCAAATTTCAGGACTTCTGGGGTGAGGAGTACAAAAAGGAGATGACGACTGCACTACCGAACATCGATGGACTCAGACATGACCCCCAAGATGAAGCCAACATTAACCTGGACCCTGAGCTGAGCAAGAAGGGGCCGCCCTGCCAGCGCATCTACAAGAAGTCTGCAGAGGAACTCCGCCAACTTCGAGAACGCGTGGAGACTCTGATGTCCAAGGGCTACATCCGACCCTCCGTTCCAGCCCTTATGCAGCTCCCTGTCTGATGGTCCCCAAACCGGGGAACCCCAAGGAGCTGCGACTGGTGATCGATTACCGGCTCCTCAACTGCCAGACAGTTAAGGACAAGTATCCTCTCCCAGACATTCAGATGATGTTCGACGAGATGCAGGGTGCGAAGTTCTTCTCTTCGTTCGACGCGGTGGATGGCTTCTGGCAAGTACCGATGGCACCAGGAGATGTCGAGAAGACCGCCTTCACCACCCAGATGGGGTCATATGAGTGGTTGGTCATGCCGCAGGGGCTGCAAAATTCACCATCTCAGTACCAGCGACGGATGCAGCGGGCCTTGGGCCATCTCCCATTTGTCCGGATCTTCATCGATGATGTGGTCGTCTTCAGCAACACCGCTGCAGAGCACTACGAACACGTCAAGCAACTGCTCCTGACATGCAGGGAGAAGGGCGTCTTCCTCAAGAGGTCCAAGTGCCAACTGTTGAAGAAATCCTTGCGGTTCCTTGGCCACTGTATCTCCGCGGATGGCTGCAGACCCCAACACGACAAGGTGGCTGCAGTGAGGGACTGGCCCGAGCTGGAAACGGTTACCCACGTCAGGCAGTTCTTGGGCCTGGCGGGGTATTACCGCAGGTTCATCCACTGCTTCTCCGAGATCGCTCAGCCCCTCACCCGGTTGACCAAGTCGGACGTACCCTGGGAGTGGGGTCCCATGCAGCAGTGGGCCTTCGAGGAGCTGAAGAAGGCCCTCACCTCAGCGCCAGTGCTCGCTTTGCCCAACATTAAGGGTGCCGCAGACGGCACAGCACCTTTCGTGGTGCAGACGGATGCTAGCGGCATCGCTCTTGGGGGAGTACTGATGCAAGACAATGGAGATGGTCTTGGACTGCGCGTGATAGCATACGAGAGCCGCCAGTTCTCAGCCGCCGAGCAGAATTATCACACCGGCGAGCGTGAGCTAGGTGCTCTACACCACTGTACCACCGTTACCTGGCGGCATTACCTCATCTTCACCAACTTCCGCATCCAGGGTGATCACCGCCCCCTTGAATGGCTGATGGAACCTGGCAGAGAGCTTAGCCGCAGACAGGCACGCTGGTACATGGATCTGGTGGAAGTGGGAGTCCCGAGAATGGAGTACATCAAAGGAGCGCTGCTGCTGGTACCGGACGCCCTGTCCAGAGACCCGACTTCAAAGACAAGGACGTGCGTGAGGGGTTGAAGGAGGCAGGGGTGATCGACCCCACCTCAGATCTGCCGAAAGACCCCCTGGCAACGCTGGAGTCTGAATGCTTCTCCAGCTCACCACCCGCAGCTCATCCCCACTGGGCCCAGACTGTTGACTGTTGGCTCTCAGCAGTGGAGACCCTCTACGTGGCGGAACAGGCCATGGACGTGGGGGAGACCATCGCCCTCGTTAACCCGAAGCTCTATAAGGGAATGAAGGAGGATCACCTCGACTTCGACATGCCTGACTGGCCTGCAGCTGATAGCGCGAAGCCGGTAGAAGCTCCACACGAACCCCCTGACAGAGCTCCACCCCAGATAAGGATAACGAGGAGTATGTCACGCGCTGGGAAGGCCTCTGCGACCCCAGCGCCTCCGCAGTTGGCGTCACCGAAAACGCGAACGCCTACGTCACGAGCTGACGCATCGGAGGCGCCCACTGAGAAGGTGCCAGCGGGCTCGCCAACCCCGCAGCAGGCGCCCCAACAGTCAACTCCATCCCCGGTCCTTCACCCACAAAAACGGCAGGCTCCCCCAGAGGACTCACAGAATTGGCGTGTCCGAGCAGAGTACTCCTCGAAGTACGCCGAGAAATTTGGACCCTTCGATGTGGACGCCTGTTGTGACTTTGGCGGCCGCAACAGACAGGTGGACAGATTCTGGACAGACTGCCTTTCAGAGAAATGGAGGGGCCTTCGGGTTTGGTGTAACCCTCCATACAACTCCAAGCACATTACTGTGGAGGCGATCTTGAACAAGTATATCGCAGAATGGAAGGCAGACCCAGAGAACACCTCAGCAGTCTTTGTTCTACCAGATCACCAGTCCAAGCTCCCCGCGTGGCGCAAACTTTTCAGAAAGGCCAATATGCAGATTGTGGAGGTCATCCCTACTCACGATGACAAGGGCGAGCCCAATCAGTTCTTCGAGAACCCAGATGGGAGGGCCTTCGACCTTCGCTGGCCTGTTCTGATAGTACACGCCCCTCCCGCCAAACCACAACCCGCACGCGTGAGACATCCGCGAACAGCCCCCGCTGTGATAAGGTCAGGTGAGGCGGCAGACTTCAGAGACGCAGCCTCCCAGCAGTCAGACTCAAAGTTCCTGCGTGCGTTGAAAGCGGAGTACACCCGAGAGGGGACACTTCGTTCACTAAGAGAGAAAGTAAAGGCGGCACCACACCAATGCCTACAGGACTTCAGACTAGTGGGTGAAGTGGTTTGGAGGACCGCAGCAGGGAGATATCAGTTGGTGCTGGGGGAGGACTCTCCACTTCGAGAAGTGGTGATTCGTCATGCTCATGAGTCATTGTCCTCGGGTCACACTGGGCGAGACAAGACTCTGGAGAGGGTGCTGCGACGCTTCTATTGGCGCGGGGCCGCGGAAGATGTGGGCACCTGGGTTGCATCCTGCGCAGTGTGCCAATCAGTGAGGCCGCGGGGAACTTACCCGGATGGGTTGCTGAACCCTCACAGCATCCCGAACAGGCCATGGCAGGATGTCGCGGTGGACTTCGTCACCGGCCTACCGGTATCAGAGAGAGGGGTAGCGGGTCATTTTTGTCGCACCGATGGTCAATTTTGTCGCTGTCGTAAGAATATTCCTTTGTCACAGGCTGCGACAAAAATGACCAATAGGTCCTTTTTGTCGCAGGCTGCGACAAAAATGATAAAATGGTCATTATTGTCGCAGAAATTTATTTAGAATTGTAAAATTTTAACAAAACAAACCAGTGGGCAAACACACAGCCGACGCAACGGTTATATTCGTTAATTAATAATAACAACCCTACGAAAAACATCCTCGAATGTACACACAGCATGAATAGAGCATGCACACAGCAAGCGAAATGCATGATGCCGATACAAATGTTCTAATATTACAATACTTACGTTGCTTTTACTAGGACTCGAGTTGCGACAACTACAAAACGAAAGCTAGTTGTAAATCTACTACGCCTTTGTAGGCCGCTCGTCTTCGATCTCGGCCGAAAGCTCCGCGTACTACACCGAATACGAGTTCCTGCAGAAGTCGAAATCTGCGGAGTCAGTCACAGAATAAATGATAAATCATCAACGCCGGTGACTAAACCATACCTGCAACTAACAGACAGACGTGAAGAATGAAAATAACAAACGGAAGACAGGATAAAACGACACGATGACGCACGAGATCCTGCAAAAAACAGCACGCTAGTCAGCAGAAATGTTGGGAATCGAACCCAACCCGAAGGCCAAGATGCGCAACGGGCTCCAAGCATTCCCAAAACTAACGAAAGAACTGCTATGACGATTGTCGAATGAGCGTGCTGTCCTGCAACAGCAGCACTGCTGTCGCCGAAACGAAACGCATGCTATCCTGCAAAAAACAGCGCGCTAGTCAGCAGAGGTGTTGGGAATCGAACCCAACCAGGAGGGCAAAACGCCTAACGGGCTGCAAGCACTCCCAATGTTAAAACGAATAAGCATGCGAGTCGCCAACAACGCACGAGATCCTGCAGAAAACAGCACGCTAACCTGCAAAAATGCCGAACCTCACGGGCAGATTGCCCAGAGCTCCAATCAATCCCGGCGTAAAACCGAAAAATAAAATAGCAAACAGTACTGAAGGAAACAACAACGAATACAGTAATCACTCAGTAATAAGAAAACCCGCCAATAAGAAAGTAGCCAGCTTTTTTGATTTCTTCACAATATTTAACATATAACACTCCATATTTAAGATCTCTATATAAATAAGAAAGTTGCTAGGCTGACCTAAAATTCCTGTTTTCTTAAAATCGAGTGTTTACTGTACTAGTCAGAAAACAACAAAACACAGAAGTATGCAGGGGTTGGTCGGTGTCGGCGCCTGAGAATAACGTGTTGACGGCCGCGGAAAGGATAGTTGTTCAAGATGTGACGCTACTATCTCAGGATCGAGTGAGTACAGTATCCCCGGGGGTGTCACAGTGACGTGGCAGATCATCAATATTGTGACCAATTGGCATCCGAATTTTCTGGTGGCCGTGACGCGGACTGTGACGCAGTCGAAAAACAGTCGACTGGAGGGCTGCTGTGACACTGGATCTTCTACATCCTAGATGCTTGCGACGGTCTTGTGACACTTCTTGTGACAGCCCCGCGATTTGATTTCCGATGCAGATTTCCGATCGATCGAGCGGATTTCTGTGAATTTACTGATCGTGCGGTTTGTCGACGGTTCGATCGTTCGGTCGACAAATAGTCGACTGGAGGGCTGCTGTATCTTCGACATCCATGCGACAAACTAGATTCGGTTTCCGATGCGGATTTCATTTTTTTATGATCGAGTGGTCGGTCGACGGTTCGATCGTTCGGTCGACAAACAGTCGAGGGAGGGCTGCTGTATCTTCTACATGCCTGCGACAAAAATTAGATTCGGTTTCCGAGTCAGATTTCATTTTGACCGATCTAGCGGTCGGTCGAAGGTCCGATCCGTCGGTCGACAGACAGTTGCGACAACCTGAAGTTTAAAATTTTGGATGACGAAAATTTTTGGGGCACCTTGACACTGTTCGAACGACGATGTCGTATTCATGTCTCCATTTATTTTCTGAAAACCTTCTTTACCCCTTTAAGGGAACGAACAGAATTCACTGTTTTTTTGAGAAGATTCTGTTCGGTGGTCTCGCGACAAAAGAATATTCTGCGACAGCGACAAAAATGACCAGTGGTGCGACAAAAAGGACCAGGTACCAGAGAGAGGCAATGACGCTTTCGTAGCCTTCACTTGCAAGTTGACTAAGATGGTCCACGTTGTGCCGATGAACTTCGGCGACAGCTCCGCAGCTGTGGTGGCCAGAATCTACTTTGACTCGGTGTGGCGCTTACATGGCGCGCCTATGAAGATTGTCTCTGATCGTGACCCACGGTTTCAGGATGCTTTCTGGCAGGAACTCATGAGACTGATGGGTGTGAAAGTGGCTCGTACCACACCGTACAACCCTCGATCTTACGGCCAGGCAGAACACAGCAACAGGGTTATTGAGGACATGCTCAGGTCCTTTGTAGACGCCAATGTGGAAGACTGGGATCTGTTCACCACTAACGTGGAGTTCGCGATCAATGACTCCAGGAGTGAATCTACTGGCTTCACGCCGTTTGAACTGGTGTTCGGGTTCTCGCCGCTGTCGCAGTTGGACCTTTTCCTGGAGGCCGCACAGTCCACCGCTGGACGACGAACTGGGGGAGTAGGCACCGCACACGAAGTGGCTGTGAAATTTTCGTCGCAGCTGCGGGACGCCAGACAGCGGTTAGAGCTGGCTCAACAGCGACAGCGCGAACAGTTTGATCGCAGACACGGGCAGCGGGAGTATGCTGTTGGAGATCTGGTCTGGATAGAGGCGAAACACCTTACGGAGAAGGTGATGGATCGCTCCATCTGTAGGAAACTGACCAAGCGCTGGCATGGACCAGTTCCTGTGACCGAACGCTTCTTCAGCGATGTACAGATGACCATGCCAGAGGCCGACAGAGGAGCTCCAGTAGCCTACCGCCTACGCCTCCCTCCTCACTGGCGGATTCACGACGTGTTCGCTCAACATCGCCTCAAACCGTACACCAGCGGTCAAGATGCTTTTGCCGCACGCGATCACCTAGCAGTACCTGAAGAGGTGGTAGTGGACGGTCAGAAGGAAGCACACGTTGAGCGCATCCTTGCACGTCGAGTGCGGTCTGTTCGAGGAAAGGAGGTGGAAGAGTGGAAGGTTCGCTGGACTGGCTACTCCAAAGCTCACGACCAATGGAGGACGCGTGACAAACTTGAACGCGGAAGTCCACTTCAACAGCTTCGTGAATTCGAGCAAGCGAGACTGCACATGGAAGCGCAAGTTCGCGACGAAGCCACTCGGCGACGCGAGCAGCGTGGCCGTCACTCCACTCAAGCCGGAATGACACTGGCCCACCTCATCACTAACCCCTGCGATGAACTGGACCAGCTCGAACAGATGGAAGATGATGCCCCCCTGCCGTGGGAACGCCAGGAGCGCGCGGAAGACGGGTCGTTGGCACTGGTGACAGAGCTGCTGGCGATACAGATAAAAGCAACCCGCACGCCCAGGATTCTCGTACTTTTCAGCGGTACTGGCTCAGTAGAAAGGGAATTCCTAAATTGCTTCCCCTCCGCTTCAGTAGTGACCCTCGACTCCGGGCATATCTGGCAACCCACTCATGTGTGTGACATCCTGCAATGGGACTACAAACAATACCCGCCTGGATTCTTCGATGTTGTATGGGCAAGTCCCCCCTGCAGGCAGTACAGTCAAGCGCGCACCACTGGTGGACCCCCTGACCTTCCCCAGGCTGACAAAATTGTACGACGAGCATTGCAGATAATTGACTACTTGGAGCCGAAACATTGGTTCATGGAAAACCCTAGAGGTCGCTTCCCTAACGCGCTGCGGCTTCGCCCTATGATGCGCCAACTTCCCCCTCCGCTGGTGTGTACCTACTGCATGTATGGTACGCAGTACATGAAGCCCACTTGCATATGGACGAACTCAGCGCCACCCACGCCCCTGCTACGCTGTACTGCTTCAACACCGTGTGCGTGCAGATGGGCGACCGGTGCTCACCCAGAAACCGCTCAGCTTGGACCTCACCCGCAGCAGACTGGAGCAGGCCAATCCGCGAGCGTATATCCCGTGCCAGCACTTCTGCTGCGACAACTTTTCCGACATTTACGCCTCCACAAAACTGAAGACCCGCTTTAGATTCCAAGTGGCACCCTTCCTCGTGAAAGTGGTGCCCTGGTAGCGGCAGGCAAGCTATGCTCGAAAAGGAACCAGAGAACCTAAGAACTGGAAACAGAAAGGAACCAGAAAACCTAAGAACTGGAACTTAGATGGTACCTTAGCGGAGTGATCCCAGGAGGTAGACCACTCCTAAGGGGGGGAGAGTTGTGCCCGGAGGCACAGCGTGAGCCGATATGCCTATGCGTCTGTATGTGTGTCATCGGGAGTAATCTGGGATTGGCACGATGACAGTGAAATTGGGCTTGAAATCACGATGAGAATGAGTACCAGATGTCCGGGGTATGACAGTATGACACTATGACACTATGACAGTATGACAGTATGACACTATAGTAGTATGACAGTACTGTGGGGGGTGTCATCGTGGCACTCAGTCAGACCCTCGAAGAATGGTTGGATTCGCATCGGGGTTGAAAAGACAATGAGATTGAATATCAGATATCAAGGTTATGACAGTATGACAGTATGACGCTATGACATGTATGACAGTACAGCAGTATGACAGTACTGTGGGACAGTCATCGTGCCAGTCTGTCAGCATAACATCTGAATCAAGAATGACGAATCGGAATTAGAAATGAGATCGGATCGGGAATTGAACGTTGAGCCGAAGTGTGACATCGGCCGTCAAGAGGTTGACCTTGCAACCTGAGTGACGAGTGAATAAGTGGAGCACTTGAGAAGTGTTTAGCCTTCAGAACTTGGAACCGAATTATCGTTTGTACCTCAATCTGGCCCTGATCCAGTATATTATAAAACCCGAATTGTGTACCTTTGCACGTTCAATCAAAAACATATCTCCGAGCATCTGTCGTCGTGCCCCTGGCACAAGACAGGTACACAATTATTAAGTATACATCATTATTATTTTGAGAATACATGTGATAATACGGCGCGTTATGCTAGAAAAGCCAGAGAGTTGTTGGGCAACAACAAATATAAATGACCTTGTGTCACCACCTCCAATTTCCTGCCGCATGATTGTGCTGAGATCCCACAGACGCCCGGTTCACTTAAAATAATAGACATAGGGCCGTGTTTGGCACTGCCCAGACAATTCCATTCATTTCAAGATTCTGCACATCTTCTACTAACAGTTTCCAGTTCTGACAACAATATTTCTGAAGATTGTCTTTTATCTACCACTCAACATGAGAACATGATAACCATGATATGATTGTGTGTCATCTTCTCGCTAATTTGCTAAGACAGGCGGCGCTTCTGTCACATTGATGTTCATATCTTGCGAACCACTCGCCTCGACTGGCAAGCCAGATGTGTATCTATCATCCGAGGAATTGGATTCGTTAGGAATCTGAAATATTTGTGCCTCAGCTTGCTCTCGCATTTCAGTCCCCAAAGGGTGTCCCCCATCTACGACGGATGATGTGTCTGCTGCAGGGTTGGCGCTCCGATTTTTGTTAGTCTCCGCAACCTCTGTAGCTGCTGCAATAGTCTCTTCAATTGGGAGTGGCTGTACGTCCTCAGCTGGTAGCTGTGCAGACTCTGTTGACGGCTGCAAAGCATCTGGCTTCATCAGTGTGGACTCCATTTGCAGTTCAGCAGCTCCCTCCTGAAGGGCTTCCCCTCCTTCTGGTGATCGAAGTTGCGTCGATGATGCCAAAGCCTCAAGCGAACTATTCCCAAATCCATCTTCCTGTTTTGATATTACCTCCGGTTCCCGCAGGTCTGCAGCTGCCAGGGGTGACACATCACTGCTGGGTACCTCTGCTTCCACGGTCACGCTTGGTTTGCTGGCAGGCATCCCTCTGCTCCACACCTCTCCCCAACTCCCCCCGCTCACCTTATGACTTCTTGAATTGACGACAGAATTGGCCTGCATTTCCTTACCTAGCCATCAGCTCTCTCTTCGTAAACTCTAAACCTAATCCCTAAAGTTCAGAAGCGACAGTTTCAAATGTGCTCAGCTAACGTAGAGTTGACTCAGCTTCCAGGCAGCAACTCTCTCTCCCCACAACAAGAGAACATTCCAGGAGTGGCTGTGCGTAGTCTGCACCCTTTACAGCAGATCATGTAGGTAAGGTCAGGGCTTTGTGTGGGTCCAAGAGCGGGGCGCAGCAGGGCTATGGCAGGAACGAGCCTCAGACAACTCAGACGCCTGGCAGGTGCGCAGCTGATGTAGAGCCACTATACGATGTGCGATCCTCAGGACAGCAAAAGAGTAAACATTGTACCGTACCTCTGCAAGCCACTTCCTCGCGGGAAATCGCCAAAACACCATCGCCTGCAGCGAACGGGCGGCAGTTAGGGAGCAGGCAAGACGTGAACCTCCATCGGAATTCCATTTGTGAAATACATTTGCACATACAGCCTCCAGGCGTACCCAATAGCAACTTAACATTGAGGTAAGGTCGCTGCATTTTGAGTGAGAGTGCTAATCTTTGCACTGTCAATTTAAAATCAGCTCGGGCAGTCAAAACACACTCCGATCAAGTTCGATTGGGTGGCACAAAATTGTCTCAAAGTAATCTGTGATCCGACCATTCCTTTGGTACAAGTCTTGAAATGCCATCTCTTGTAAGAAGAGATTGCTGCACACTGGGTTTCGTACTTCAACAGCCTGCAAGTGGTGCTTTCCACTGAACATCTCGCCACAAGTATCCTCATCTGAGCTGCATGCCGCTAGTACCAGTGTACTGCACAAGAATGGTATGACGAACCGCGCACCTTCGCGGCGCATTGGCCCCGTGCTGCAGAGTGAACACGTTCTCGGCGGGCTTTAGATCCGTCTGTCCAAGCCCTCGCTGCCGTCAGCTTCGAGCTACTCGAGCTGTTCCACTTTCGTCTCTCGGTGCAGGGCAGGGCAACGCGCAGGAACGACAGAGAAGGTGGGGTGGACTGCACAGCGCTGTCTTGCGGACGCCGCGTCAAACCAGCTAGTGGTGCCAGGTGGCACCAGGTTAGCGCGTGCCAGCCTTGCGGCCCGCTGATTACAGAGTCCTATTCCTAACGCCCTCATACGCTTAGCTGAGTTTCCGCAGTGAGCCGATCCCACCTCGGCCAAGCCTACACACACGGCGCGCCTCAGGCTTACCTTGACATATGCCTCAAGCTCCTGCTCTTCTGACCCAAATATCTGCAGCCACAGGACCCCTCAAATCAGTCCCATTAGAGGTTCAGCTCAGGTAGGTGGGGACTGCCATTCGTATTACTTGGCAAAAAATACGAAGAAAGCGAGCACAAGCTTGGAAGGCTGCAAGGAGGTATGGGCTCCTCAGGCAGCCTTATCCACACCGGGTAGGGTTCCCCTCTCCCAGCCTGAAGGGGAGGGGAGATGAGAGATGGGGAGGAGCTTCGAAGTATATAGGAAGTTATGACCTCCTCAGGTAGGGTTCTCCACACAAAAGGGTGGGGGGAGGGGGGGGAGACGGGGAAGGGTGCAGAAGGCCGCAGGAAATTGTGACCTCTTCGGGCTCCAGGTCACGCTCTGGCAGGTTCTTGATCATAGCTGCGTGGGCCTCCTGAGCGAGCTCCTCCTCTGTTGACTTGTTCAGCGGCACTCGCTGAGACCCCCGCCGCGATGAGCGCTCTCCTTGTCTCGCGCCTGAGGGAGCCCAGGTCCGCGCAGCCCCTCCCCGAGCTCCCCACCGCTCCTCCCAATCAGGTCCGCGCAGCCCTCCCCGAGCCCCCACTCGCTCCCCAATCAGGTCCGCGCCCTCCCCGAGCCCCCACTCGCCTCCCAATCAAGTCCCCGCCGAGCCCCCACTCGCCTCCCCAATCAGGTCCGCGCAGCCCCTCCTGAGCCCACCGCTCCCCAACCCGCACAGCCTCCCCGAGACCCGCCTCCCCAATCAGGCCGCGCCTGAGCCCCACTCCTCAACTGGGCCCGCCCCCCCGAGCCCTCACCTCGCCCCCAATCAGGTCCGCTGCACAGGCCTGCCCCTGAGCCCCACCGCCCAATCAGGTCCGCGCAGCTCCCCCCGAGCCCCCACTCGCCTCCCAATCAGGTCCGCGCAGCCCCTCCCGAGCCCCCACTCGCCTCCCCAATCTCGATTCTCCACAGGCCTTGCACGAGGCCCTGGATCGCCACGGAGATGGGGCGCCAAAAAAGGCCGTCACAGCGAGAGAGGAGGCCGTCACAACGAGAGAGGAGGCCGTCACGGCGAGAGAGGGCGTCACGGCGAGAGAGGGCGTCACAGCAAGATAGGCCGTTACAACGAGAAAGGCCGCTAACCCCCATGCATCACGCCATCGAGTCCGCGCGATGAAAGGCAAACACGTGTGCACAGAGCGGGCCGCAGCCGCGGGACTGACGTGCGTTATCTTGTACATTTCGAGGCGGATGTGCACCCAGTCGTGCAGCTTCATGGCCGCCGCCGAAATGTTTGCCATCTCCTCACGGGCGACTTGCCCGATGATAACGCGCACGAATTGCACCGCCTGCCAGGATTTCCCCCGCCCCCCCGACCGCCTCGCACTCACACTCCTCAAGCTCGACACCTAGCCCAGCGTTAGGGCTGGCACACAGACAGCGGACACAAACAGCTCCAGCAGATTTGAGGCAAATTTTGATCACGAATCGCGAAGCAGTGGCCCTCATCGAGGTCAAATAGCTCCAGCGCCAGGGAGTCTGAAGGCTGAAAATCAAGAACACAGTAACTGCAGGGGGCCGCTCGCTTGTGCCCATCCTCCTACAGCAGCGCACCTTCTTCATCACGAACTGGCTTTTGGGATCGTTCCTGACTGGCGCAGCTTTAAGCCAAACCCAGATCTGCAGCCCACATAATCCCCTGCCAGATCTGCAGCCCATAATCTCGCCGTCAGATGCGCCCACACAATCCCCCGCCGTCAGATCTGCAGCCCACACAATCACCCGCCGTCGAATCTGCAGCCCACACATAATCCCTCGCCATCAGATCTGCAGCCCACCATATCCCCCGCCGTCAGATCTGCAGCCCACATAATCCCTCGCCGTCCAGATCTGCAGCCCACACCTTAATCCCTCGCCGTCAGATCTGCAGCCCACATAATCCCTCGCCGTCAGATCTGCAGCCCACATAATCCCTCATGGTTCGGGTGGGCAACACAAAGCTGAGATCTCTGCTGCCCATCTCAGCATCTGCGCCCTCCTGGCTGGATGGGCAATACAGAGGCGCACCGTCTTTTCATGGACTCCATGCGACGCCACGTCAATCCTCGGTCTGATCTTAGCCATCCAAGTCTGAGCCCCGCCCCGAGCCCGACGCTATCAACAATGGCCGCGCGCCGAGGCCGCCGCAAATGCAGAGGCTGCCAGAGGAAGTCCGCAGCGGAGAAGGTCGCGGCGGAGAAACGTCTATCACCAACACAAATAGAAACAAAAAGTGGGATAAGAGTGGGCCATGGCACAGCTCCTTCCTACCCATCCTTTTCCCCTCCCGCACCTGCTGGAGGCCGCATCACCGGCAGGGCTCGGTCACATCACCTCCTTCACTCCTTCACTCCTTTGCTCTCATCTGAGCATCAGTCAGAGCGTCTTAATGCACTGCAACAGTCCAACACGGGGCCCAGCCCGGCCCTCATGGGACTGTGTGTGCCGATAGGCACAGGGTGGCGCTCACCTCCATGCGCTCCTCACGGGTGCCTCGCTTGAACCCCTTCACCCAGGCCACCACGCCTCTGTCCACCACGTTTGCTTCGTGGTGCATCATGTTCGTCTGTAATAAACCCCGCCCAGCCCGTCCTCTGCCCCCTGCCGTGTCTCCGCCGCTCGCGTTCACAGCCCGTCCCTCCCGGTCTTACCGCGGCACCGCCCTCTGCCCCCTGCCGGGTCTCCGCCGCTCGCGTTCACAGCCCGTCCCTCCCGGTCTTACCGCGGCACCGCCTCTTGCCCCCTGCCGGGTCTCCGCCGTTCGCGTTCACAGCCCGTCCCTCCCGGTCTTACCGCGGCACCGCCCTCTGGCCCCTGACGGGTGTCAACCGCTCGCGTTCACAGCCCGTCCCTCCCGGTCTTACCGCGGCACCACCCTCTGGCCCCTGCCGGGTCTCCGCCGCTCGCGTTCACAGCCCGTCCCTCCCGGTCTTACCGCGGCACCGCCCTCTGGCCCCTGCCGGGTGTCGACTGCTCGCGTTCACAGCCCGTCCCTCCCGGTCTTACCGCGGCACCGCCCTCTGGCCCC
>LGRX02034812.1:0-20436 GCA_001247695.2 Cymbomonas tetramitiformis | reverse complement strand
AGGGGATGCGGGAGAGAGATACTGGAGGAGGCAGCGGGAGAGAGATACTGGAGGAGGCAGCGGGAGAGAGGTACTGGAGGAGGTAGTGGGAGAGATACTCGCATACGGGTAGAGAATGATGCACATTACAGAATCCAATTCCGAGGTTGCAAGTCGAAAATTTAAAGAAAAAAGGATGGCCAGAAAGCAGATAGGATGGAGATGGCTGGGAAACCTTAAAAGCGGCCACCCAGCAGTGCACATTCTGCTGTTGTGCCCCTCCTGTGAGCCTCCATTCCGAAGCCTGCTGCGCCTGCTCGCATATCTGCGTTCAAAGCCGTCTCTTGCCCCCCACAGTGGTGGCTCAGGCTCGCTGTCACAACGATATGCCTATGACGGAGCCCCAGATAACCGTTCACTTGGAGAAGCGTGAGGTGGTCGGCAGCGTTCATCAAAGCATATAGTGACAGGCAGCCCAAAAGCAAAGCCTTTGGATGCTGGAAGGGCCCTTCACCTGCAGAAGGCATCCAAGGGTGCTGTCCCCACTCTCCGAGTCGTGGAACAGGAGCCAGTATGGATCATACGTTTCTCTCGTGAGTTTCACCGCGTTCGTCCCCCTCTCATCCACCGTATCGTTCCCAAGGATGGCTGCCACTGTGGCATTCTCTGCAGTGCTAGATGCCCACATTTGGTGTGCAGTGGTGCCGGTCGCAAGCAGCTGGGCAGCGCTCCACAGTGGCAAACCCACATCCTCCTCATCTGCTGGATAGGTACCCTGCAACCAGCAGTAAAACATATCAGTCATTCCATAGGTAGTGACCGACCTTCCCCTGAAGCCGGTTTGTAGCAGCCAATGCGCTCTTCGCGGCGAGTCCGGCACGGTCCTTGCTCCTAGTAGGCCACTTCCCAAAGAAGCAGGCGCTTCGTGAAAGACAAGTGCAAGCGCAAAGATCAAGACAGCAGACTGCCTTTCCAGAAATCCTTTTTCAGTGAAATGCAATTTAGTGTAAGCGTGTTTCATTCCCAAGTGCATTTATCTTCTTCAGTTTAATTCCATTATTGTCATGCTTTTATGGAGAGTCTCGGTCTCGTATGATGAGATGACATCAACCGCGGCATTTCAGAGTTTCTAAAACCCCGAAATCCCACTCATCACAACCACACGCCCGCGCATTATTGCGAAATCCCACTCATCACAACCACACGCCCGCGCATTATTGCGAAATCCCACTCATCACAACCACACGGAGATTTTGCAGCGGGCCACGATCGAGAACATGGAGAGGTGCGGCACGGGCGAGAACGAGAGAAGGTGCTACGAGGAGGAGTGCGAGCGTGTGGGTTGCAACATCCCGACACTCACCAGCCGGGCGCATCTGGTGGCAGCTGCTTTCCAGGATCGACAATGTTGATTTCCTTGTGAGGTGCGCAGCATGCGGTGCAGGGTGGCCTTCGGAGGAGATCGAGGTGGACGAGCCGTACCGGGTCCCCAACTACGTGGGCCCGGAGCACATGGACGTCATGCGGGACGAGATCAGACGAGAGAGCGAGAAGGGCCGCATCTTTCTGGCGAGATGGCGCCTGCCACTAGGCATTATTGCCCTCGGCATGGTGGAGAAGGTGCGCAAGGGCAAGGTGAAGTACAGGCCCGTCAACGACTACTCTCGGCCGAAGGACGTTGGGGTGAACGCCAGGATCGAGCTCGACAAGGACGAGTTCACCACCGTGAAGGAGGTGTACGGCATGCTGAGGCCGCGGTACTGGATGATGAAGGTGGACATGGAGTCCGCCTGCCGGAGCAAGGGCATCGCGTCCATGTTCTGGCCCCATCAGTGTTTCGAGTTCGATGACGAGCGATGGATGGATGCACGGGCGCCATTCGGCAACCAGGCGCTATCAGGGATCTTCATGAGGTGGACGAGGGCCATTGTGGCATGGATGCGCGCGCGGGGGATTCCTACACTGGGATACCTTGATGACTTTTTCTGCGTCTTGGAGACGAAGGAGCAAGCGGAGGAGGCCATGCTACTGTTGGTCGAGTTCGTGACCTTCCTGGGCTTTAGGGTCAACAGTGCGAAGTGCGAGGGTCCATCCCAGCTTCTCGAGTTCCTTGGGGTACTTCTGAGCACCGAGGGCGACGTGTGCACGCCCTCCATCGACGAGGAGAGGATTGCCGTGGCGGTGAAGCAGGCGGGGCGCGGGCGGCACAGGGCATGGTGTCCCGGAGGGCGCTGGAGTCGCTGCTGGGGCTGCTCGCATTCTGCACCCATGTGGTGTGGGGCCTCTCCCTCTACACGAGGAGGGGCTTCAATTTCCTCGCAGCCACCACGGGCAGGAGGATGGTGCGGCTGCCGCACCAGGTGCTGGAAGACTTGGCTGTGTTGGAGCAGGTAGTGCGCCAGTACAACGGCAAGCGGGTGGTGCTCGAGCGCCACTTTGCCACGGACACCTCGGGGACGTTGGGCTTCGGTGGAGTTTGGGAGAGGTTGTTCTTCATCCTCAGCTGGGCGGACTTGGCGAGGCTGACCCAATGCCCGTGGTTCCCGAGGAGGCCCGGGTGCCCGTCCAGCTGGAGCATCAACTACCTCGAGTTGTTTGCGGTTTGGTGGGCGGTGGTGCTGTGGGGGCACAGGATGAGCGGGCGCACAGTGGTGGTGAACATCGACAACCAGTCCGCCATGTACCAGGTGGGGAGCTGGTGGGGTCCGGTGGATTATCTGCCGTTGCTGCGGCAGATATTCTTCGTGTGCGCCAAGCACGACATCCGCCTCCAGCCGAAGTACATCAACACCAAGGACAAACTCTTGGCGGACCTTCTATCGAGGCTGGACATGCCTAGGTTCCTGGTGGAGCACCGGGCCTTCCTGCGGGCCACGTGTGGCGACAAGACCGGGATGATTGGATGGTCTGCCCGGTGCGGTGGGCAGAGCTGGACCAGGAGTTCGGCCCCTTCACCGTGGACTCGTGTGTGGCCGAGTCCAGGGCGAACTCCTACTGCTACCTGAGCTGGAGCAGGGTGGAGGATGCGAGGATGCAGAAGTTCGACGGCCACAACGCGTGGGGTAACCTGCCGTTCAGCATCATCGTGGCCATCAGCAGGAACTTCCTGCGCTGCAAGCGGAGGCAGCAGTGGGGCACGGCAGCATGCTTCCTGGTGCCGGTGTGGGCGGGCAATGAGGGTTGGGAGCTCGTGAAGAGCCTCCCTCACGTTCTCAAGGTGGTGCGCGAGTGGGCGCAAGGCACTCACCTGTTCACGGTCCCTTGCGAGGGCACAACAAGACGGCCTAGGGACCCACCTGGTGGCCAGTGGTTGTCGTGCGGGTGGGGCCAGAGCGTGTGGCCCTCCCTGACTGGGCGTGAGGGTTGGGCAAAGGAGCCGGTGCAGGAGCTGCAATGCGAGACGAAGCGCTACAGGGCGGAGGCCCTGGCGCCGGAGACGAGGAGGTGCTACGGCGCGGGAGTGCGGACTTTCGTCACCTTCTCCATTGCCTTTGCCTACCTGGGGTGCCTGGACCCCCTCCTGCCGGCCACGGACGCTTCGCTATGCATGTGCATCACCTTCTCCAGCTGGTTCGTGCAACCCGACACCATCAAGAACTACCTGGCAGGAGTTCGGCCGCTGCATCTCCAGCGAGGGCACGAGTGGGTGCCGGTGGCAGCCAGACACGCAGTGGCGGCCACCCTACAGGGGGTGAAGCGGTGCTGGGGAAGGCCTCCAAAGCCGGTCATGCCCCTCACGTTGGAGGATTTGGCGAAGATGGCGCTGCTCATTTCCATGCACGACCTCGGGCAGGAGTCCCTGTGGGCGGCCATTCTCGTAGGCTTCTTCGGTTTGTTCCGCAAGGACAACCTCACCACGGGGAAGGCAGATGCGTGGAACACACGGGGGGCGCTGGTGAGAGATGACATCTTGTTCCAGGACGATGGGTCAGTGGTGTGGATCAGGGTGCGCCACAGTAAGACGATTCCGTGCGGGGAGCGGCAGCACTGGGTGCCGCTGCGGGCGGTGCCGGGGTCGCTCCTGTGCCCGGTGAGGGCACTCACGCGCCTCATGGAGCGAACGGTGGGGCGGCCAGGAGACTCGGCCCTCTTCGTCATGGAGAAGGTGACGGGCAAGCGGGCCTCGGTGGTGCCCATGACCCACGATGTTCTGGTGGCGGGCATTAAGGCCCTGGCGGAGCGTGTGGGGCTGGACCCGGCCAGCTACGCCGGGCACTCCTTGCGGAGGGGCGGGGCCACGGCGGCCATGCGCCTGGACGTGAACAGCCTGTACATCAAGATGCAGGGGGACTGGAAAAGCGACTGCTTCGAGCGCTACTGCGAGCTGGACACCGAGCAGAAGCTCGTCCTTCCCGGAGCCATGGCAGAGGCCGCAGCTGCATTGCTGTAGACAGGTGATTCACTCATGCACTCGGCCCTCCCATGCCCCCGATTGGGTGAGTGTGCCTATGGCCCTAGAGAGCGCCCTAGACTCAGTCAGGAGAGCCCCTGCTAGGTGCAGGATTGGGTGGAGGCTGCTGCTGAGGAAGCTTCTGCGCTCCTGGGAGGAAGCTACTTTCCGTTGCCGTGAGCCAGAGAGGCACAACCAGAGAGGCGTAGGCACGGAACTAGCCGCGCGGCTTCGAAGCAACAGCCTGCTCCCTGACAGACTGTGAGACACTCATCCAGCCAAAGGCTCGGGAGTAATGGAGACAAATGGAGAAGAGCTCGCCAGAGAGGCAAAGCAAGAGGAGAACTCGCCAGAGAGGCTAGAGAGACTTGCCGTAGTGGCCGTAGCTTGGGAGGAGAAGAGAGGAATAAGACTTGCTAACTAAATGTAATCTATAATGAAACTAGCAAGCATCCATTCCTGCTCGTACTTGCAGTGTTGTTGCTTGTGTGCACCCTGCTTGCATTTCGGTTCGGGAATAACCGCCAACAAAAGTCAGCCCACTATCATTCCAGTGGATGTGAGAAGCATTCACGAACTTTACAACTGCACTCACTGACAGATGAATGTATCCGACCCGGTTGACGTTTTGCAGGGGCCGTACGGGGAATTTCTAATCGGAAGCATCATTCAGGTAAGGGGGAGAGAGCCAGGGGAGAGACCGGTGGGAAGAGTCCCACATGGGATGACCAAGGCGGCAAGGTGACCAGGGCTTGGGAGAACGCAATTGAGGAGACGGACTATGCTACACAGGACGGGCATGGTGGAGGGACGCAAGGGTCTGGGGGAACGCAACATGGGCAGCCCGGGCAGGCCTCCGGTGGGGCAGGCGAGGCAGGCAGGATGGCTTCACGGCTCTAGAAGAGAATGCAGGATGTGCAGCAAGAAGCGGAGAATGTTCGGGCGGCGGAGGCTCGAGGACTGGGTACCGCGGAGGCTCGGTCTGCAGACGTATCCCTGGGAGGCGGACCCAGCCAAGCGGCCTCGTCGCATCACCTGAGCGTCCAGGATATCTTGGCAGAGGGGGATGACCGCTTATCGACGGGCCTAGAGCGCAGGGTTTAGACTTAGGAGCAGAGCGGGGCCTCACCAGAGCTGGCAATGGCCTTGGCCGAGGAAGGGGTGGCCAACTTGATGGGGCAAGCAGGCGGGGGACTCAGCTTCTTGAAAGAGCTGATGGCACGGGGGGGACTGTTGGGGAGGGCGTTGAGCGAGATGCGGGTGAAAGGGTGGCGGGAGGAGTTGCCACATGCCGGGCCCCTCAGATCCCGGGGGCCCATCCCGGCAGCGTTGACCACTTACAACAAGTTGCACGGCAATATACAGCATCCCATCAGCTTCCCTGCAACGTGGTGAGGTTACTACCCTGCCGTGCCGGAACTAACAGTGATGAACAATTGTCGGGAAGGCGACGACCACCTGGTGAACTATCAGCCCCCGGGACGGTTTGGGGCACACAGGCATTTGTGGGGATTACCCCATGTAGGAACTATGTAGAACGGCAGCTGCGGTGCAAATGTGGAGCGCATCACTCAGGACTGCAGCTTACTCGCAGGATGTCCAGTGCAAGTCCCGTAGAGCTGGCGTTGGGAGTAGGGGGCTGCAAGCGGAGTTCGGTGGCGGGTGCTCAAGGTCACAAGGACGCAATCCGCTCCGTCATTTCCAACCCCTTGGGGCGACCTTCGGGACACTCGGTGTGCAGTGGGGGAACAAGCTCTCTTGAGACCAGGCTTTGGGGCAGGCAGAGAGCAAGGTGGTGGTTCTGAGCGTGGGCTCGGTGGTGGGGAGATGGGTCGGGCAGCATGAGGGGTAGAGGTGGACCGGCTTCAGAGGCACAGCTATAGTGCGCAGGCAGTGCAGCCGGAGAGGCACTCAGGTGGCCCAGTGAGGCTTCGAGGGTCCCGTTCTCCACTAGTGAGCTCCAGAAAATCCGGATGAGTGTCCCGAAGTGTATGCTGAATCCTTTGGATCCCCGAGTATGAGTACATCGTGCAGCTAAATGGTGCCAAAGGAATCGGTCCAAGGATAAGCCACACACAAATATACCTTCAACCTGCCTTGCAATACTTGCAAGCCGTCTCTCGGTCAATTGTCAGGGTGGGTGTCTGTCCATCAGATTAAATACATATCCGATTAACTTTCCTTGAAAGACAGTAATAGACTTGTTCAGCTGAAACTTGTAATGGAACACTTATTTAGTTTCGTCTTAAAAGGGAATTTTTGCTGTGGAATATGTGTTTCGGACCACCTTCCAAGTTTAGACCATTCTCTGCCAATCAAAACCTGGGAATCTGTGACCTTATTTCATAATACATAACCCGGAATCAGAAATCAGAACTTCCCTATTGCGGGCATACAACCCCACAGAAATGAGAGGAAATCTGAGACGCACGTTCTGTTCCACAGGATCGTGCGGCTGCAGGCCTGTGACAAGAGCTAGAGTCATGCGGCGGTTGCACCACACTGACGCTGCGGAGTCCCAGTATTTACACTGCACGCGTAGCCGTAGCTCCCCCCCCGCACACACCCTTCTTGTCAACGCCCTGCTGGGTGGTCCTGCTGGTGCCGGCATGCCACATTTACATATGTCCCGCGAGGAGCGCTCATGGGCACGAACCAGGGAGCACACAGGAGCAGGCTCGATAGGGGAAGAGCTCGCATTCCTGCAGGTCTCCGATGGCCGCCGCGCCCGTGCCGGTCTCTGATGGCCGCCGCGCCCGTGCATGTCTCCGATGGCCGCCGCGCCCGTGCAGGTCTCCGATGGCCGTCGCGCCCGTGCAGGTCTCCGATGGCTTCCGCGCCTGTGCAGGTCTCCGATGGCGCTGCGCCCGCGTGCGGTCTCCGATGGCGCAGCGCCCGTGCAAGGTCTCCGATGGCCGCGGCGCCCGTGCAGGTCTCCGATGGCCGCGGCGCCCGTGCAGATCTTTGATGGCCGCGGCGCCCGTGCAGGTCTTTGATGGCCGCGGCGCCCGTGCAGGTCTCCGATGGCCGCCGCGCCCGTGCAAGGCTCCAATGGCCGCCACGCCCGTGCAGGTCTCCGATGGCCGCCACGCCCGTGCAGGTGTCCGATGGCCGCCACGCCCGTGCAGGTGTCCGATGGCCGCGGCGCCCGTGCAGGTGTCCGATGGCCGCGGCGCCCGTGCAGGTGTCCGATGGCCGCGAGCGCCCGTGCAGGTGTCCCGATAGCTGCGGCGCCCGTGCAGGTGTCCGATGGCTGCGGCGCCCGTGCAGGTCTTTGATGGCCGCGGCGCCCGTGCAGGTGTCCGATGGCCGCGGCGCCCGTGCAGGTCTTTGATGGCCGCCGCGCCCGTGCCGGTCTCCGATGGCCGCGGCGCCCGTGCAGGTCTCCGATGGCCGCCGCGCCCGTGCAAGGCTCCAATGGCCGCGGCGCCCGTGCAGGTGTCCGATGGCCGCCACGCCCGTGCAGGTGTCCGATGGCCGCGGCGCCCGTGCAGGTGTCCGATGGCCGCGGCGCCCGTGCAGGTGTCCGATGGCCGCGGCGCCCGTGCAGGTCTTTGATGGCCGCGGCGCCCGTGCAGGTCTTTGATGGCCGCGGCGCCCGTGCAGGTCTTTGATGGCCGCCGCGCCCGTGCAGGTCTTTGATGGCCGCCGCGCCCGTGCCGGTCTCCGATGGCCGCGGCGCCCGTGCAGGTCTCCGATGGCCGCGGCGCCCGTGCAGCTCTCCGATGGCCGCGGCGCCCGTGCAGCTCTCCGATGGCCGCGGCGCCCGTGCAGCTCTCCGATGGCCGCGGCGCCCGTGCAGGTCTCCGATGGCCGCCTCCCCCGTGCAGGTCTCCGATGGCTTCCGCGCCCGTGCAGGTCTCCGATGGCCGCGGCGCCCGTGCAGGTCTACGATGGCCG
This sequence comes from Cymbomonas tetramitiformis, assembly GCA_001247695.2. NCBI lineage: Eukaryota > Viridiplantae > Chlorophyta > Pyramimonadophyceae > Pyramimonadales > Pyramimonadaceae > Cymbomonas > Cymbomonas tetramitiformis. The sequence goes on along the minus strand of LGRX02034812.1, from coordinate 12,167 downwards.
CATGGGTCCCTGCTCTAGGGCAAAAGAGGAATCACCTGAGTGGATTCAAATTCCCGAAAATTTGAGCTGCGCCGGAAGATCTGGCCTTCGTCCAGCGCCACCTCCAGCCGAGCAGCCATGAGCGTTAACCCCACCAGCGCTGCCGCCTGCCATGCCCCGTTCCCCAACCTTCTTTGAGGGCCAGAATTTGATATGAACCAAAAAGCAGCCTTAAATCAGTCCTCGGCAAGGCACATTATTTGATATGGGAAAAAGAATCCCTTGAAAAAGTTCACCTCCTCCCAGACGCAACAAACACCATGTAAGTTCATTCACCTGCAGGCCCTGCCTGCCTCTTCGCCCATCTGGAGGCCCGCCTGCCTCTTTGCCCATCTGGAGGCCTGCCTGCCTCTCCGCCCATCTGGAGGCCTGCCTGCCTCTCCGCCCATCTGGAGGCCTGCCTGCCTCTTCGCCCATCTGGAGCCTGCTCTCCGCCCATCTGGAGAGCCTGCCTGCCTCTTCGCCCATCTGGAGGCCGCCTGCCTCTCCGCCCATCTGGAGGCCTGCCTGCCTCTTCGCCCATCTGGGGCCCGCCTGCCTCTCCACCCATCTGGAGAGCCTGCCTGCCTCTCCGCCCATCTGGAGAGCCTGCCTGCCTCTTCGCCCATCTGGAGGCCCGCCTGCCTCTCCGCCCATCTGGAGGCCCGCCTGCCTCCGCCCATCTGGAGGCCTGCCTGCCTCTTCGCCATCTGGAGGCCTGCCTGCCTCTCCGCCCATCTGGAGGCCCGCCTGCCTCTTTGCCCATCTAGGCCCGCCTGCCTCTCCGCCCATCTGGAGGCCACGCCTGCCTCTCACCCATCTGGAGGCCCGCTGCCTCTCCGCCCATCTGGAGGCCTGCCTGCCTCTCCACCCATCTGGAGGCCCGCCTGCCTCTCCACCCATCTGGAGGCCCGCCTGCCTCTCCGCCTGGAGGCCGCCTGCCTCTCCACCCCTCTGGAGGCCCGCCTGCCTCCACCCATCTGGAGGCCCGCCTGCCTCTCCGCCCATCTGGAGGCCCGCCTGCCTCTCCGCCCATCTGGAGGCCCGCCTGCCTCTCCGCCCATCTGGAGGCCTGCCTGCCTCTCCGCCCATCTGGAGCCCTTTCTATTTTGAGCGACATACGAGGCCAGCCAGCGCTTGTTGAGCATGTGTGGAGGGTTAACCTGGGCTAGCACTATCGCCGCCCTGTTGCGAAGCACCATTGGGGCGAAGTGTTGATTGAACAGCTCTTCCACCCAGCGCAGTTCAGACGCCTCCTCTGCCTCCTCCTCCTCCTCCACCCAGCTTTTTTCCTCCGGCTCCAGACAAAGATCATCCCCTTTTGCACCCACGTTTGCTGTGGCGGCACGTTGCCCGGTACTCTCATTGGACACCTGGCGTCACCATCCCCGCAGACCACACCAAGCATCCACTTTGCTAAATCAACAAGCAAGCGAGGCACATCCTGTCGCTACAATGGCGCAGCGCAACCTTAAGATACCACAGGCCGCCAGCAACTAACGCAATACAAATTACAGAATTAATTACAGTTGTCCGCAGGGCAATCCACATGTGAAATGGACTGCAGAACTCTCCGAAAGATAACAACCCTATCGTGCGCGCAATTCACGTGGTCGCGTGGTGTGTCGTAAAACGTCTTTATGACCGTAAGAAAACCTCACATTAAGGACTCAGATGCTGCAGCATGCTATATCAGTCGGCCCTGCGGGAAACCGCGGTGGGCAGCTACCAGCCAAAGGCCCTGCGGGAGACGGCGGTGGGCAGCTACCAGCCGAAGGCCCTGCGGGAGACGGCGGTGGGCAGCTACCAGCCGAAGGCCCTGCGGGAGACGGCAGTGGGCAGCTACCAGCCAAAACCTGCGGACAGCGGGTGGGTAGCTACCAGCCAAAAGAGGCCCTGCGGAAGACGGCGGTGGGCAGCTATCAGCCAAAGGCACTGCGGGGAGACGGCGGTGGGCAGCTACCAGCAGCAGCCCTGCGGGAAGACGAGCGGTGGGCAGCTACCAGCCAAGGCCCTGCGGGAGACGGTGGGCAGCTACCAGCAAAGGCCCCTGCGGGAGACGGCGGTGGGCAACTGGCAGAAGGCTGCGGGAGACGGCAGTGGGTAGCTACCAGCCAAAAGAGACCCCTCTTGAGAGACGGTGGGCAGCTGCACCAGCCAGCGGCCCCTGCGGGAGACGGCGGTGGGCAGCTACCAGCCAAGAGGCCCTGCGGGAGGCGGTGGGCAGCTACCGGCCAAAGGCCCTGCGGAGACGAGGCGGTGGGCGGCTACCGGTCAACGGCCCTGCGGGAGACGGCGGTGGGCGGCTGCCAGTCAACGGCCCTGCGGGACGGCGGTGGGCAGCTACCAGCCAACGGCCTGCGGGGCGGTGGGCAGCTACCAGCCAACGGCCCTGCGGGGCGGCGGTGGGCGGCCTGCGGCCTGCGGGACGGCGGTGGGCTACCAGCCAAGAGGCCCTGCGGAGAGGCGAGCGGTGGGCAGCTACCAGCCACGGCTGCGGGAAACGGCGGTAGGCAGCTACCAGCCAAAGGCCCTGCGGGAGGCGGCGGTAGGCAGCTACCAGCCAAGGCCCTGCGGGAGGCCGGCGGGCGCTGGCCAACGGCCCTGTGGGAGACGGCGGTGAGCAGCTACCAGCCAAGGCCTCGCGGAGAGGCAGCGGTGGGCAGCTACCAGCCAAGCATGCGGGAAGACGGCGGTGGGCAGCTACCAGCCGAGGCCTGTGAGGTGACGGTGGGCGGCTACCAGCCAAGAGGCCCTGTGGGAGACGGCGGTGGGCAGCTACAAATGAAAATGGTGCAAAACGGATGATAAACTTCACCTGTTGTTGTGCAGAACGACCGTCCAGACGAAGACGCGCCGAACATTCCTCCGCAGCAGCTTGGGCCAGGTCCATCCTGCCGCACATCCCGGGAAACTCACCGCCACAGGCATTGCGGTCTCAGCAGGGAATTCCGGAGGACACTGACGTGGATAATGGGGCTGGGGCCAGTGTGGGGGGGTTTCCAGTCACCAGAAGGGTGTGCTACTGAGGTGCTTGTCCTCGTACAACAAAACCACCGGGATGCTGCAGAGCGCCACAGCGCCCACCACAAGCCCTGTAGCATGCCCCCAGCAGCAGCCGCAGGGTGATCGAGAAATGCGCATGGCGGCAGCTTCCGGGCAGGACATCTTACCAGGTCATCGGTAGGGACCTATGCATTCAAGACGGGCAAAGGGAAGTGTTTGTGAATCCGAGCATTCGTGAGCATAGCTGGAGCTAGCCGAAGGACCCTTAGACATAGAGATAACTACTAACCGCCTAGCAGCAGCTGAGAGGCTTCTGCTTTCGCTGTTACAGAGCCACATGTCCTGCAACGAGAGTGGGAGAGAGGAGACACCAGAACTCAAGGAGCCCCCTGCGTGATGCTCATAGCCAGCTCGCAACGGTGTTAGTTTTTTTATGAAGTGCAAAAATAAAGGTACTCTTGCTTGATCCATGCAGCAGAAACACATTCTTATCGAAGAATGTTGGGAAGCTGCAAGGCACCTGCTAGGGTAGCGAGTACGCTGAGGCAGTGCACTGCCGGTAGGTGCAGCACTGATGCCGTGGCAAATACAGCCGATGCCGCAATCATTGGGAGCGGCATCACCTTCACGCTGGCCACAGGGTGTTGCCCATTCACCAAGACCTCAGATGCCAATCAAACTCTCTGCCGCCGGTACAAGCCCCATTCTGGTGCTGTGGGGGGTGCAAAGGCAACGTCCATTGAGTCCAGTGAGCGCTTCAGTTTGCTTGCGGGGGCAAAGGGGAAGTGGCACAACAAAGAGTCGGTTCACGTGGAATCTGAGGAAAGTGATGCAAGCCATTGCAGGTGTCAAGGTGATGTCCAGTCAAACCTCGATGGCAAAATGCTACGCGGCTGCAAGGCGACCGGGCTGCGCTCTGCAGCATACCCGGGCCTGAAAGAGCCGCTGGCATATTGCATCGCACGCGCCGCTCCAAGTCCTTAGTTGGAGATGCACGTGCCGCAGACGAGAGGCATCGACACACAACTTCAGAGGGCATTTAGTACCTGCGCTGACAAGCATATGACACACGTGCATGGGCGCTCTCCGATACGGCCCCTGTGTCAACCCCTCCCCTCAGCCTCGAGCTCAAAATGCTTATCCGTCATCCCACAAGGCGAGGAGTCCCACTCAGTCCCCTCCAATCAAAGCCCCACCCAAAGCTATGCACGGCGGCGCGTGATAATCTGCACACGCCGCTGCATCCACAAGTCGCAGGATCGGGTTGCCACAACATGCACCTGTAACGAGCCTGCACAGAAGCGCCACGGCATGCACCTGTAACGAGCCTGCACAGAGGCGCCACGGCATGCACCTGTAACGAGCCTGCACGCCACGGCATGCACCTGTAACGAGCCTGCACAGAGGCGCCACGGCATGCACCTGTAACGAGCCTGCACAGAGGCGCCACGGCATGCACCTGTAACGAGCCTGCACAGTAACGAGACTGCGCAGAGGCGCCACGGCATGCACCTGTAACGAGCCTGCACAGAGGCGCCACGGCATGCACCTGTAACGAGCCTGCACAGAGGTGCCCCGGCATGCACCTGTAACGAGCCTGCACAGAGGTGCCACGGCATGCACCTGTAACGAGCCTGCACAGAGGTGCCACAGCATGCACCTGTAACGAGCCTGCAAAGAGGTGCCACAGCATGCACCTGTAACGAGCCTGCACAGATAGACAATTATTATTTGAAAAATAATAATTTGGGTTATTGTAGAAGCAATGCGCGCGAACCCTAAGTTTAGGGTCGCCAGGCCCGTCTGCCAGATCGATGCCACACTGTGGTCTGTGGCATCGGGACGGGGGGAGTCACCGATCGCTGTGATCGGTGACACGTGACATGTCTGGGCTTGACACGAGAAGTTAGTTGTTAACAACTTTCTCAGGGAGTGTCAAGCAGTCTTTCGGAATCTCAGCCTCAGGAGCAACGCTCCATCTCTGTTCTTCCTTTCTTTTTGATTCCGAAAGCGTGTTCGCAAATATTTTAGATATCGCGCAGCGAATATCACATATTTTCGCTCTGTTGACGCGGATGTCTGGGCAGCTGAAAGCTGGACCGAGAGGATCGTACGGACAGCCCACAGAGAAAGACGCGGGGACGCAGACCGACATCTCGGGAGTAAGTGCGACTTTGGAGGACCGTACAGACAGGAGGAACTGGTCGCACCCGGTCTTCGTGCCCTGCAAGTGTAGATTGGACTGCCCGTACTGGGATCCGCGTGAGCCGTACACGGGGTACGTTTACCGTACGCACGGGTACCGGTGATCGGGCTGGAGGTGCCGGAGGCTAATTCGTCTTTTCCGTGCTTCGTGTGCTGGGAAAGTGACGTGTTCTCTCACGCCCAGTGGCAGACTTGGGAGCCGATCGTGAACCCGCTGCGCCGTAGAGACGGGCGCGCGTTCGTGAAGACCAACCTCTGCGCGGATTGCGCGGAGCAGGTGTGGGAGGCAGACTCCGACAGCGTTTGGTTCCCTGTCGGGAGAGAAGCGAGTTTTGGGCTGCGGGAGGAGATCAGGAAGCATGACGGGCCAGCGAGGGGCAGGAGGGAGTCGGAGGATGTCATCGCCGGAGGTGACCCGCACGCTGGATCAGTACCGGCGGGCAGCGGTCTGGTGCACCCGAACCAGGATCGCGGCGGTGGCGAAGCTGATGGAGCTGGCACAACCGTCCAGGGCAACCACGAAGGTCGAGGTGTTGGAGGATCGCAAGGACATGTTGATCGAGTTCCAGCGGCTGGAGGACGCGATCGTGGAGGACATGCCGAGGGACTTGGAGGGTCCCACCGACGATCTGGTGGAGGTGGGGCTCTTGGGTACGGATCGGCGGGTGGTGCGAGGTGAGTGGCCCTTGGGGGAGCCAGGAGCCAGGTGGGAGGCCCTGCGTGGGGTGGCGGCGAAGGACAGGCGCAGGGTCCTGGCGTGGGCTACAGCCGCGAGTGACATGCAGCAGGAGGTGCGGCCCGGATCGCAAGCATCTCCGAACGGGAGTGGCAGCCCCGGGTCTTCGGGGCCCTCGCCCAAGGGGGTGCTGCGCACGGAGGATGAAGTGCAACGCATGGTGGACGCGGCGGTCGCGGCGGCGTTGGCGGGGCACGGTGTGAGCGGTCAGGGCGGCAGCCGGAAGCAGGATCCGCCCGCGTCCTTGCGAGAGTTGGCGCGGGCATCGACGGGGAAGCGCAAGGGGTGGTCATGGGCGGAGTGCGAGCGCGTGATCACCGAGATCAGGGTGGCTGCGGCGCGTCAAGCAGCCGATCTTGCGCGGGTGAAGCACAGCTTCGGGCGGCACCCGGCGAGGCGGGTGGAGCCGTGGGAATTCGAGCTGGTGGACAGCAAGTTTCCCGCGTGCAAGGAGGAGCAGTGCGGGCTGGAGGAGCTCCCGGAACGCGCGGGGGTGCGCGCGAGGCATCTCTACGCGTACATCGACCTCGCGCTGAAGGAGCTGGCGGACATGCAGCAGGCGTTGGCGAGTGTGCCAGGGATCGCGCAGCCGGCCTTCGATGAGGAGTGGGCGGCGGCAGCTGCGAAGAGCAAGAAGCGGAGGGCGGTGAAGCAGCACGTCGAGTCGGATGGCGAGGACAGCGAGAGTGAGGAGCGCAAGCGGGCGGCAGCGAAGGCGCGGTTCGGCTCCCTCCGCACGGCGACTGACGAGGAGCTGCGACGAGCACTGGATGGCAGCCTGGCGGTGAAGGACATCACGCGCCCGCCAGGTGAGATTGCCGTGCCTGCCAGACCCTTCCTCCCCGCAGGTGGCGCGCTGAAGGGGATGGACATCCGGGTGTCCCGTCCCGGGGGCGACTACGAGGAAGGGGCAGCGGAGTGGCGATTGGACGCCAAGAAGGGCCTGGTGCTGGAGGCCAAGGCGAAGCACTGCCGGAGTTTCGACGAGTGGGACGAGAACTTCACGGTGCTGGCGTGTAAGGCCCCCGAGGACGCACGGGACCTACTCCTGCAGTTCCGGAAGTGGATGCGCTTGATGTCGTTCGACTACGCGTGGGACCACCTCCGCAAGTTCTACGACCACCTCTGCGTACGGATGGAGAAGGAGGCCTCCACGACCTTCGAGCTCGTGTCGTACACCGCCCACTGGGAGATGTACAAGCGCGACAAGGGCATCAAGGAGAAGGGCCATGGAGGCAGCGGCGGGGGCGGCAGCAGCAGCTGGAGCACGGGAGGCGCCGGCGGCAGCCGCTACTCGAAGAAGCCGCGGGTGTCGGACGCGGAGCAGCCGGAGGCGAGCGTGGCGAGGCCGGACAAGCCCGGCAAGCGGCGAGGTGAGGACAAGCAATCGACGAAGGCGTGTTTCGATCACAACTCACAGGCGGGATGCGGGAGGAAGACCTGCAGGTTCCATCACCAGTGCGTCAAGTGCGGGAGCAAGAACCACGTGCACTACGAGGGCCACGAGTGCACGGCGCCGGCGGGCGCCCGATGAGGGGACGGGCGGTGGAGCCCGGGGGAGGCCACGCCCCCGGGGGAGCCGGAAGGTGGCGGAGGGGCGCGGGGGGCGCCAGAGGGGGAGATCGTCGTAGAGCCGGAGGAGGAGCGCGAGGATGGCGCAGCGATGGCGAGCGGCGATCAGGAGCCCGAGCCTGCAGGTGAGGCGCGTGGGATGCAGGTGGAGGACGCGGAGCCGTGGTGGGCACGGCTCCGGAGGCTGCTGGTAGCGCCGGTGTGGGATGCAGCGGGGGCACCGTTACCGGCGGCGCCGGCTGCGGCGTCGGCGCCGGCGGTGCCTCCGGCGGGTACCGGGTGCGGTGAGCACTACCCGGCGGTGGCGGAGTCGAGGTCGGCGAGGTGGCCGGCATTGCGTGCAGCGATCGTGAGGGGCGCCATGGCGCGGGGCCTTTCCGGTACGGGCACGACGGAGGAGGAGCGCGCTCGCTTCCAGCAGGAGGTGCGCGATGTGGGAGCGCAGGTACCGCTGATGTCGGAGAGAGCGCACCTTCTCGCGGAGGCGCTGAAGGATTGGCCAGACGTGGCCTTCCTGGTGCGAGGTGCGGCATGTGGCGTCGGTTTCCCCTTTGCAGGCGAGGAGCCGGACGAGCCGTACGTCGTGGAGAATTACGTGGGAGACGAGCACGCGGAGGCCATGACCGCGGAGCTCGCGAAGGAGATGGCCGCGGGGAGGATCTTCGACGCTCGCGATTGGCTACCGCGGGGCGTGTCGGCCCTCGGGATGGTGGAGCGACTCCGCAAGGGGAAGCTCAAGTACCGTCCCGTGTGGGATTACTCGCGGCCTTCGTTCGTCGGCGTCAACGACTGGATCGAGCTCCAGAAGGACGAGTTCACGTCGGTCAAGGACGCGTACGCGCTGCTACGACCGGGCATGTACATGGTGAAGGTGGACCTGGAGGAGGCGTACAGGTCGTTGCCGTCGCGTCGCAGTACTGGGCAGCGCAGTGCTTCCAGTGGCGCGGCAAGCGGTACATGGACACGCGCAGCCCCTTCGGGAACCGCGCGTTGCCGGGCATCTTCATGCGCTACACGCGGGCGATTGTGGCGTGGATGCAGGCGCAGGGAGTGCCGTGCGTCGGTTACTTAGATGACTTCTTCATGGTGGCGCGCACGGCAGCTGAGGCCCAGGAGATGATGGACCTCATGATCGAGTTTGTGACCATGCTGGGCTTTAAGGTGAATCGAGCTAAGTGTGAGGGTCCAGCGCGACGCATGGAGTTCCTCGGCGTGTTGTTGTGCACCGACGGCGAGACATGTACGGCGTCGATCGACGAGGAGCGCGTGCAGCAGGTGACGGACAAGCTGCGGGAGATGCGCGCGGAGGCAGCGAAAGGACCGGTGCGCAGGCGCAAGCTCGAGTCGCTTCTCGGGTTGCTGGCGTTTTGCTCGCAGGTGGTGTGGGGCCTGTCGCTCTACACGCGGCAGGGCTTCGCGCTCGTCGCGGCGACAGCCGGAAGGTCGCGCGTGACGGTGAACACCGGCGTCATGCAAGACCTGAAGGTGGTGGAGCGCGTCATCCGGCTCTACAACGGGCGCAAGGTGGTGTTGCACAAGGAGGACGTGCACGAGGACGCCTTCGCGACGGACGCGTCGTTGAGGAAAGGGATGGGTGGACACTGCCAGCCCGACTACTTCCTCATCTCGTGGGAGGACTTGGCGGAGATGCCGCAGCGCGACTTCTACCCGTTCACGAGCAAGGCGAAGTCCCACATCAACTACCTCGAGCTCTTCGCCGTGTGGTGGGCGCTGGCGCTGTGGGCGCACAGGCTGTCGGGGTGGACGTTGGTGGTGCGGATCGACAACCAGTGCGCGCTCACGCAAGTGGACAAGTTCTGGGGGCCGGTCGAGTACATCCCGCTGCTGAGGAAGATCTTCTACCTCTGCGCGCAACACGACATTCGACTGCGCCCGAAGTACATCTCGTCCAAGGACAACCTTCTGGCGGACTTGCTCTCGCGCCTGAAGCTCGAGGAGTTCCACATGCGGTGGGCGATGCGCAAGCGGGAGGTGCTGTGGAGGCAGGACCGGGACGATTGGCAGTTCTCCCCGGTCTTGTTCGCGGAGATGGACGAGGAGTTCGGACCGTTCACTCTGGACGCGTGCGTGGCGTCCTCGCGGGCGAACGCTTTCTGCGTGCGGAGTTGGAGCGCGGAGGATGACGCGCGCAAGCAGAGCTTCGACGGGCTCAACACGTGGGCGAACCTCCCCTTCTCGGTGATGTACGAGATCCTGCTCAACTTCTTGAAGTGCAAGCGCAGGCAGCAGATGGGCACAGGCGGGTGCTTCCTGGTGCCGGTGTGGGAGGGGGACGAGGCGTACGAGCTGGTGTCGGGGATGCGCGAGGTGTTCCGCCCGGTGCGCAAGTACCGGGCGGGCACGATGCTCTTCACAGCGCCAGCGCTGGACGGCAAGGGCCGCTCAGAGTGGGGGCCCACTCGGTGGGATGTGCTGGTGGTGCGCGTGCCGCTGGAGCCAGTGGAGTTGCCTGACTGGGTGTGATCGGGGCGCAGAGGAGCTGCTGGAGGAGCTGGCAGTGGCGGTGGAGCGCTACCAGGACGGGGCGTACGCCGAGAGCACGCAGAGGTCCTACGACACGGGGGTCAAGGCCTTCCTCACGTTCTGCGTGCGCTTCGCGTGCCTGGGCACGCTGGAGCCGTTGCTCCCGGCGTCGGATGCCACGCTAGCGCGCTTCATTGCTTTCTCAGCGTGGTTCGTGCAGCCAGGGACAATCAAGTCCTACCTGGCAGGTGTGCGGTCCCTTCACTTGCAGCAGGGGGTGGAGTGGACGCCGGTGGCTCACAGGTTCTGGGTGGCAGCTGCCCTGCAGGGCGTGCGCAGGCAGTGGGACCGGCCGGCGAAGCCGGTGATGCCCATCACGCTGCGGGACCTAGCACGCATGGCTGAGTTCGCTGACATGGAGTCGATCACGGGCTTGGCGCTGTGGGCGGCCATCTTGGTGGGGTTCTACGGCTTGTTCCGCAAGGACAACCTCACCGTGGGGAAGTCCCAGGCGTGGAACGCCAGAGGTGCGCTGGTGCGGGAGGATGTGCTCTTCGCGGAGGGTGGAGACGTGGTGTGGATCCGAGTGCGGCACTCGAAGACCATCCAGTGCGGGGAGCGCTACCACTGGGTGCCGCTGGTGGCGGTGCCGGGGTCGAGGCTGTGCCCGGTGGAGGCCCTCCGCCGGCTCATGCTGGCCACGGAGGGATTACCGGATGAGGCGCCCCTCTTCCAGGTGGAGGGGAGGGGCAAGCGGGGCGCGCTGGTGCCCATGGCGCACACAGCGCTGGTGGCCGGGCTGAAGAGCCTGGCCGTGCAGGTGGGGCTGGACCCGGCTCGGTATGCCGGGCACTCGCTCCGCAGGGGTGGGGCCACGGCAGCCATGCGGCTGAACGTTCAGAAGCTCTACATCAAGCTGCAGGGGGACTGGAAGTCCGACTGCTGGGAGAGGTACTGCGAGCTGGACGACGAGCAGCGGCTCATCCTTCCGGCCGCGTTCGCGGAGGCAGCGAAGGAGCTCTCTTGAGGTGACGGCCCGCTCCTTCTCACATTCCCTCCCCTTCACATGTGGCTTTGGGTGCCTGTTAGGTCTGTCAGGTGAGCGGCTGCTTTGCAGATTGGGCGGCAGAGAGTCTCAGATGACAGCACGATTCCCTTGGGGAACCTGTGAAGCCGTAGACCCTTCACAGCAGCTTCGAAGAACCAGCCGTAGACCCTGGTTGCGCATGGCGCCTAGTGTTCCGCAGTACAGCCGTTGACCCTGCTAGGAACTTGCTTAGAAGCTTCGTGCTTGGTATCACTGAGACCTTTGCTCCACCTGACGGAGAGGGAGACAGACACTCATGCCACATGCCGAGAGACCGAATAGGCCAGACTGGGTGGCAATTAATATATTGTGAATATATGAATCTGCCAAGACCTCTGCTTGCCTTTGTGTCCGGTGCTCTGTGTGGGGGAGGGGGGAGAGTGCATGCTTCGTACAATAATAGACAATTATTATTTGAAAAATAATAATTTGGGTTATTGTAGAAGCAATGCGCGCGAACCCTAAGTTTAGGGTCGCCAGGCTCGTCTGCCAGATCGATGCCACACTGTGGTCTGTGGCATCGGGACGGGGGAGTCACCGATCGCTGTGATCGGTGACACGTGACATGTCTGGGCTTGACACGAGAAGTTAGTTGTTAACAACTTTCTCAGGGAGTGTCAAGCAGTCTTTCGGAATCTCAGCCTCAGGAGCAACGCTCCATCTCTGTTCTTCCTTTCTTTTTCCCACCCACCCACTCCTCTAGTTGCAAGGGATGATGCACGGGGGTGTGCTGTTTGGTGGCAGGTGGCGGCAGAGAGTCTCAGATGACAACACGATTCCCTTGGGGAACCTGTGAAGCCGTAGACCCTTCACAACAGCTTCGAAGAACCAGCCGTAGACCCTGGTTGCGCATGGGCGCCTAGTGTTCCGCAGTACAGCCGTTGACCCTGCTAGGAACTTGCTTAGAAGCTTCGTGCTTGGTATCACTGAGACCTTTGCTCCACCTGACGGAGAGGGAGACAGACACTCATGCCACATGCCGAGAGACCGATTAGGCCAGACTGGGTGGCAATTAATATATTGTGAATATATGAATCTGCCAAGACCTCTGCTTGCCTT
>LGRX02034811.1:0-28893 GCA_001247695.2 Cymbomonas tetramitiformis | reverse complement strand
GAAGCACCTTTGCTTCACAACAGACTTTGAGGACTTCCAGGGAGGTGGTCTGCAACCAGGGTTGCTGAGGAGTCAGCCCAACTGCAGGCCTCACGGCTTCTGCAAGTTCCTTCCTCCCAACTGGCTGGCGCTTCAGCTACCCAACCGCCGAAGTTGTTTGCTACCAGTCTTGTGCTTACCCAAGCACTTCCACTTACATTCAATCTGTTTCATCCTGGCAGCTAACCTCTTCGGCAGCTCCAGCCTCCGAGCTTTCGTCAGCTGCTCATACCTCTGGTATGCATTGGAGACCCAGTCCCCTTGCAGCTTAATCAAGAGGTGGTCCACCCCAAGGTTGAAGGCCACCGTGGCCCCCCCCCCTCCGAAAACTGTGACCCGAGTATTTACTCGGGTCCAGACCGATCTTCCGGATCAGCTTCTTCATCTCCCCCACGAACACTCCGTGTGTCATGGGCACAGTCCTGCCCCTTGACTTCCACAGGAAAGCCGGGCTCTCCGGCTCTGCCGGAGTTAGCTCAAAACACTTGGCTAAGGCCCTCTTCGGGCACAACATTCCTCCTGTGGCCCTCATGGCCACTCTGTGTGTCCTTTCCTCAAATTGGATCACTTTCGAGAACACTAGTGTCACCCACACTGTCTCATTCCTCATCTCAAAGTCCTTTCTTCTAAGGACCCGCCTAACATTAAAGGCCTCCACTTTTCCAACACAGACATTGTCTTTTCTAAGCAGGCACAACACAGCAGTCAACATTGCTGCCCACAAAGTTACCATGTTACAGTCATCAAAATCCATTACTTGAAACATTCTTGCAAGCATATACAATGTAATTGCTAGTTTCTGTTTTACTTCATCTCCCAGCAGCCTCTTCAGGCCTCTCATAGTCTGAGCTACTTGGAATCTGTGGCTAACAGGCACCCACTCATACTTCGCCTCTAGGTGCAATCTTCTAACACCAGCTGTATAGCTCTTCAAGGTGGATACTTTGCAAGTCTGTGACTGGAATACATAAAACATCGCTAGATCCTCATCTGACACCGGTACCACCGGTCCTTCTCCGAAGGCTAGCATAAATCTGACAAAGGCTCTCTGGCCGGTCGTGTGGTTCTTCTTTGTGTTCTCCGCATCAGCAACACTCAAGATGAAGTTCCACCTGGCTCTTAGCCATTCCTTGGGCTTTGCATACTCTGCATTGCCCCTCTTCCCCCCTCCATGGTCAGTCACATACCAATCTTCTTCCATGCCTTCCCCTTCGGGGCTGTCACTGGGCAGGCTACCAGTACCACTGGCCACCTCGTGGGGCCACAGTCCTTTCTCAATCCCCTAACCCCATTGGGTGAGGTGAACACATCTGTGTCTTCTGGGATATACTCAAGTATGATAAACAGCCCAGCCTCAATGGCTGGCACTACCAGCTCCAGCCAGAATCTCTCAGTGGGCCAGAAGGGTAGCACAAACACTGCAGAGGTTGTGTTGGGCGCTGTTCGCTTCTCCCTCAGGAAGTGGGTCAGAATTTCCCACAGCAAGGAGAAAGGTGGGTTGCAGTACACATTCAGCCCCCTCCACTGCTTCATCAAACAAGAGTCCTCCTTGGACCACCAACGAAAACACCGGGAGTTCGCTCCCACTTCATCACAGCATGCATCCACTGCAAAGGGCCCGAGTGGCCTAACTTTGTCCCACAACCAGTCCTGCACCATCCAATCATCCAGATCCCTCGGGGCCTCCCTCCTGGACCACCCCTTCAGCAGGTCATGGAACCTTCCCATTTGGCTCCTGCTCAAGGCATCAGCCAAGTCATTGGCCTTGGTGGAGATCCTTTTCATCACCAGCCTCACATCATGTTTGATAGTCAGCAACAAAATCTCCTTCAACAATGGAATGAAAGTTGCCTTCCCCCACAGGTTCCTTGTCATCAATCTGGCTGCTTCGTTGTCACTCCACATGACAACCTTGCACCCTCTCAACAGGTGTCCCCACTTCCTCAGGGCCCAGAAAATCACAAACAGCTCCAAGTAGTTAATGTGACTCGAAGCTTCATCTCTGAAAGGGCTAAAAGGCTGCACCTTCCACTGCCTCACCTCCTCCCATTTCACTGCAAACCATCTTCCCCCGAAGAAACCACCCATTCCTCCGTCCACTGCTTCCTCCCCAGCAGCATCTACTGCAAAGAAGTCTCTCACTACAGGCCTTCGGTTCAGTACCACTGCCTGACCATTATACTCCTCCAACAATTTGGCCAACCACATCAAGTCCCGGCTGAGGTCCCTTGGCACCGTGTCATAGAACCTCCTCCTCTTGCCAGCTCTCCCGATAAAATCATACCCGGACCTCAGGAACATCTTGGCCCCATACACTACCCGTGCACAGAACATCAACTGGCCCACCAATCTCTGCACCTCCTTTACTCTCACTGTCTTCAGCACTGCCATCTCCCTGCAGGCTAAGGCCACCTTCTGGACTCGGCTCTCCTCCACACTCATCGTCACAATCCCCAGTCCTGAGTGGTTGGACTGCAATCTAATTCCTAAGAAGACCAAATCCTGTCTAGGTGACTCCACCTTCTCCGGGGCCACTTCAAATCCCAAATACTCAACAAGCTCCAGCAGCATCTCAAAGCCTCGCTGACAATCCTCCTCTGAGTCAGCCACCAAAATAAAGTCATCTAAATACACCACAATACCCGGGAAACCTCTCTTCTGCATCATCAACTTCACCAGTTGAGTTATGTCGTGGAAGAGCCCCGGGGCAGCTTTCACCCCAAACGGAAACCTCGTGTCAATCCTCAGTACTCCTCCGAACTCACTCGCCAAGAACTTCCACAGTGGCGCAGCAATCCCCACAAATCTGTACGCACTTTTCAAGTCAATCTTAGCCATAAAACTGTATGGCTGAAACAATCCAAAAGCCTCCTCCACAGACTGAAACCTCCTCTTGTCAATCTCACAATTGTCATTCACTGACAGTCCCACAGGTCTAGACAGGTCGTGAACAATCCTCTCTTTCACCTTTCCGTCCACAACTCTCAGCACAATTCCAAGAGCAGAAACACCGGGCACACTTTCAACATCTGTGCGCACCATCCTTCCCGCTGCCTCTTCCTCTTGCAGCTTCATCTCGACTTTCTCCTCGTGCTCCGGTGGCACATAGTTCTCCACTCGGAAGAACTCCTCTGGCTCAGCCTGCTGCCACGAGAAACCCGTAGCAATCCCCCGAACCACGGCTTCCGCGCCCGGCAACTCCCAGGCTGCCTGCGCCCATCTGTCTGCCCGCAGCGTCAGTGGTGACACCACCGCGCCCACCGCCTCCACATCCCGCAGATACTGGCGGTGGTCTGCCTCCGGCACGCCGTATGACGCCAGCGATACCCCCACTGCGGTGAACAACGCCAAAAACTTCGCTGTCCAGGTCCTCTCCGGCTTGCGCGCCTTCTTCCGCGCTGCCTCCTCCTGTCCATCTGCCGGTTCCATTGGTACGGGCGAAACCGGCTCCCGTACCTCCTCCCGTTCCTCCTCATCCACTGCTAGTCACTTTTCGCATTCCGACGCTCCGTGCGCCGCCGACTTACACTTGCGGCACGCGTGGATAAATCCACAGTCCTTTCCCTTCTTACACCCGCGCGCGAGTTGAAAGAAGTCACACACCGCGTCCTTCCGGTCAGCTTTACCTTTTCCACCTTTGTCCCGGGTGTCACGAACACCCTTCCCTCGGCTGCTCTTGTCATCGAGAAGACGCTTGCCCGCCTCTCCCAGAGTCTCCAGAAACTGGTACTGGAAGCGGAATCCCAACTGTATTGGGTCCCACGACGCAATCCTTCCTTCAATCATGTCAGCCCGCACCTGTGTGTCAAAATCATACAGGTCCGACCACGCATACCTGTTGTCCAAACTTACAATCCAAGAGACATAGTTCAAAAAATGTTCCCGCTCCGACTCCGGCTCAATCTTTTCAACCATCTTCATATTTTGCGCAAGGAACTGCGCTTTGGTCAGGCGCGGAACCGACACCGATCTCATCTCCCCGAAACTGGGTCCGCAACAATCTGTTTCCTCAACTTCGCGCAAGGCGCCTCCCTCAGAGCGAGGAAAGAACTGTCACCTTTCCCGGTTGCGGGCGCGTAGCCCGCCACCTTCTGCATCAGGTACGCGTCCATCCGGCGCTTCAAGTCCTCGTCCCGCGCCAGGTCATCCGGCGAGATACCTGCACCTTTCTTACCTCGCTTGGTCCGTTCCTCCGTCGCAACCTCTTCTCCTTCCTCAAACACAGTAGCATCCACTTCCTCTTCCTCCTCATTCTCGCTTTCGTCCTCCCGCGTCCGCTTGTCGCCGGAACGGAGCCCCGACGCCGACTGCTGTGGTACCTCCGGGAGTTTGAACTTCAATCGCGTCACCAACACCTCCACGCACTGCTCTGCTGCCTCCCCCAGCGCTGCTATGAAAGCCGGTCTGTCCCTCGCCGGAGGCTTCAATGTCGCCTTCTCTGTCACCTTACCTTGCCCGTTTCGCACCGCGGGTGTAAAAACGCCGGACGCCAGCCCGAAGTTCAGAGTCTCCACTGCGCTCTCCAGCTCCGCCTCCTCAAAGAAACATATGCACCGATCTAAAGCTGGTGCGACGGCGTCACACTTCTTCTCCGCATTATTCGCCATTACCAGCATCCGCGTCACTGCGCGCAGGTCCGTGTAAACGGTGTCGCACTGCTCCGATCCTCCGTTCGTTGTTTCGCTTACTGCTGCCATTGCTGCGTTACTTACTAAAATTCTACGAGAACTTGTTTAAAATTTTCAAAACTTTTTGAATTGGTAGACTCGGAGCCCGAAGTTCTCGCAGAATGAAGTGAAGTGAACTGTCGCAGCTTATTTCAAAAGCTCCGAAAGTCTCTTCATCTTCCCGGGCTCCGCCCAAGTGTTGCAAGTGGTCATCTGTGTCGCATGCTCCGCATGGACACCGATGAAGCTCAACCAATCAGAAAGCACCTCTGTGTTCCGGCTCTGCCTGAACACAGATCTGACTCGACTGTCACGGTTCCCCCGTGACTCCGTAACCAATCAGAACACAGAGAAGTCGACCCCGCGGATTGCTCGGCTCTGCCTTGAGAAATCCTCGGGAGAAATCCGCAAAAAATTCACAAGTCCTCGTCGAGCCTCGGGCTCATTTTTTGCAAGCAGAAATTTTCTCCCCCGTACTTCCAAAATAATTTAGAAAATAAATTTTCTCAATTATTTACACTAACGACAGCGGGCATGCCGCGAGCCGTAGAACCGGCGCATCGAGCGGGATAACGACAGCACGCATGCCGCAAGCCGGAGAACCGGCGCATCGAGCGGGATGACGACAGCGGGCATGCCGCGAGCCGGAGAACCGGCGCATCGAGCGGGATAACGACAGCGCGCATGCCGCAAGCCGGAGAACAGGGGCATCGAGCGGGATGACGACAGCGGGCATGCCGCGAGCCGGAGAACCGGCGCATCGAGCGGGATAACGACAGCGGGCATGCCGCGAGCCGTAGAACCGGCGCATCGAGCGGGATGACGACAGCGGGCATGCCGCGAGCCGTAGAACCGGCGCATCGAGCGGGATAACGACAGCGGGCATGCCGTGAGCCGGAGAACCGGCGCATCGAACGGGATAACGACAGCGCGCATGCCGCGAGCCGTAGAACCGGCGCATCGAGCGGGATGACGACAGCGGGCATGCCGCGAGCCGGAGAACCGGCGCATCCAGCGGGATAACGACAGTGGGCATGCCGCGAGCCGGAGAACCGGCGCATCGAGCGGGATAACGACAGCGGGCATGCCGCGAGCCGGAGAACCGGCGCATCGAGCAGGATGCCGACAGCGGGCATGCCGCGAGCCGGAGAACCGGCGCATCGAGCGGGATAACGACAGCGGGCATGCCGCGAGCCGTAGAACCGGCGCATCGAGCGGGATGACGACAGCGGGCATGCCGCGAGCCGTAGAACCGGCGCATCGAGCGGGATAACGACAGCGGGCATGCCGTGAGCCGGAGAACCGGCGCATCGAACGGGATGACGACAGCGGGCATGCCGCGAGCCGGAGAACCGGCGCATCGAGCGGGATAACGACAGCGGGCATGCCGCAGCCGGAGAACCGGGCATCGAGCGGGATGACGACAGCGGGCATGCCGCGAGCCGGAGAACCGGCGCATCGAGCGGGATAACGACAGCGGGCATGCCGCGAGCCGGAGAACCGGCGCATCGAGCGGGATAACGACAGCGGGCATGCCGCGAGCCGTAGAACCGGCGCATCGAGCGGGATGACGACAGCGGGCATGCCGCGAGCCGTAGAACCGGCGCATCGAGCGGGATAACGACAGCGGGCATGCCGTGAGCCGGAGAACCGGCGCATCGAACGGGATGACGACAGCGGGCATGCCGCGAGCCGGAGGCGCATCGAGCGGGATAACGACAGCGGGCATGCCGCGAGCCGTAGAACCGGCGCATCGAGCGGGATAACGACAGCGGGCATGCCGCGAGCCGGAGAACCGGCGCATCGAGCGGGATAACGACAGCGGGCATGCCGCGAGCCGGAGAACCGGCGCATCGAGCGGGATAACGACAGCGGGCATGCCGCGAGCCGGAGAACCGGCGCATCGAGCGGGATAACGACAGCGGGCATGCCGCGAGCCGGAGAACCGGCGCATCGAGCGGGATAACGACAGCGGGCATGCCGCGAGCCGGAGAACCGGCGCATCGAGCGGGATAACGACAGCGGGCATGCCGCGAGCCGGAGAACCGGCGCATCGAGCGGGATAACGACAGCGGGCATGCCGCGAGCCGGAGAACCGGCGCATCGAGCGGGATAACGACAGCGGGCATGCCGCGAGCCGTAGAACCGGCGCATCGAGCGGGATGACGACAGCGGGCATGCCGCGAGCCGTAGAACCGGCGCATCGAGCGGGATAACGACAGCGGGCATGCCGTGAGCCGGAGAACCGGCGCATCGAACGGGATAACGACAGCGCGCATGCCGCGAGCCGTAGAACCGGCGCATCGAGCGGGATGACGACAGCGGGCATGCCGCGAGCCGGAGAACCGGCGCATCGAGCGGGATAACGACAGCGCGCATGCCGCAAGCCGGAGAACAGGGGCATCGAGCGGGATGACGACAGCGGGCATGCCGCGAGCCGGAGAACCGGCGCATCGAGCGGGATAACGACAGCGGGCATGCCGCGAGCCGTAGAACCGGCGCATCGAGCGGGATAACGACAGCGGGCATGCCGCAAGCCGGAGAACCGGCGCATCGAGCGGGATGACGACAGTGGGCATGCCGCGAGCCATAGAACCGGCGCATCGAGCGGGATAACAACAGTGGGCATGCCGCGAGCCAGAGAACCGGCGCATCGAGCGGGCTAACGAAAGCGGGCATGCCGCAAGCTGGAGAACCGGCGCATCGAGCGGGATGACGACAGCGCGCATGCCGCGAGCCGGAGAACCGGCGCATCGAGCGGGATAACGACAGCGGGCATGCCGCGAGCCGGAGAACCGGCGCATCGAGCGGGCTAACGAAAGCGGGCATGCCGCAAGCTGGAGAACCGGCGCATCGAGCGGGATGACGACAGCGCGCATGCCGCGAGCCGGAGAACCGGCGCATCGAGCGGGATAACGACAGCGGGCATGCCGCGAGCGCATGAAGCTCTGCGCTGGATGTGCGTTGTGATAACCATACGCTTCAAAGTGCCGCGAGCTGTGCGAACCGTGAGCTAAAATCTGAGAAAAGCTAGGAAGCCGCCAATTTATCGTAACGAGGATTTTCACTGTCCGCGGGTGTCGCTCAGTGCAACTGTGGGTGTCGCTCAGTGCAACTGGAGCAAAGGCGCGAGTCAGTTCGTGTCGCAGTTCAGAGAGTGCAAGTAGAACTTGGACCCGGCGGCTACCCGGCAGTTCAGAGAGTGCAAATAGAACTTGGACCCGGCGGCTACCCGGCGGCTACCGCTGTTCACATTTTCTGCAGTCCAGACGAGCATTTATCTGAGGAAGAAGAACTCTCTTGCTCAGATGATTCGCGACTCGCGGGCGAAACGCTCGACTAGGATTCGGCGGAAGGGAAGCAACCTCGGTCAGCTTCCGTCTTTTCTTGAAGCCCTCCTTGACAAACTCGGCCTTGCCGGAGAGGATGAGCAGGAAGAGCTGCTTTGGAAGGACCCGGTTTTTGGTAAAGCGCTCCGTGGCACTGGTATCCAGCTTCTCCCCAAGGAAGATATGCTCCCCAGCCTAAGAAACTCCCCCGACCACACCGGCAAAGCCTACTCATGGGCTATAGCTTCTACTGCGCTGGTCGTATTAACCGAACCAGGCCGACCCGCCCCCTCTGCAAGAGCGTCTCACAGGGGTCCGACGCGACTAACAGGAAAGCCTCTGCCCAAGGGTCCCTGTATGCCCAAGGGCCCCTGCAGCTGTATGCAAGCTATGAATTGCGGAGAGCCAGGGTGCTTGCCTCAAGGTGTTGCAGTCGCAGCCCGTAACACAAATTACGCTGGGTGACTGGATCGAGCCCGGCCAAAAACGGAAGCCAGGAAAAGGCTTCCGTCAGACTTGCAACTTCCTGGAAAGTTCGTGAAACTGGTGACTTTTGCAAAGTCCTTAAGTCCGACGGGCTGCTCGCAACTTTTGCTGCATTCACCGCACCAACCTTGGAAGATATGCTGCCAAAAATCTTCGCACGACTCTGTTGTCTGGTCAATCCACTCATTCCACTCATCTTTATTGCGAAAAATTATTGATATGTGCACTACGGCCACAAGCACTGTAAATTCGAGAAGGTTAACCCCTTTTTATCAGAGTTTCTTCAGTTCGAGAGTAGAGAATGAAGTGAAGAAACATGTTGGCCCATGTTCACCGCGCATTGACTGGGTGAAAGATGGAGCGCTGTAGCTGTGGAACTGAAGACAGCATATTGAGGTTTGGTCACTGAAAAAAAGTCAGTCATATGAAACTTTTCACGTGTTTCGAACGACAAAACATAGTCGAGACATCTGCTTAACGGCGAGGTGATGATGAAGCGCAGGCGCGTTTACACGAGCTAGACTCGGTCTTGAATGCACTATGTCCGAGTCTCTTCTTCTGAATCTCTCGCATGTTTCGCCATCGATGCGATCAAGAACGTCCCCCTTATTCTACGCTTCGCCAATTGTGTGTGTTTTCTAAGCTGTCCAAAATGCAATTACATATCTGAAATCTCAACTGGACCTTTATTGGAAATGCTCACTCGTCGTCGTGAGCTCGTGACTCGAAACTGGCGTGCGTGGGACACTTCTGACGTGAGAACTCTGTATAGGAAACCGAGGTCGATGTCAACTTTCTCAAATGAAGATTTCCTCGCGGCTAAGGATATAAAGTGGGGTGCGGCACCCTTAAAAACAGGTCTCGGAAATGGATTTCGACCCTTGGATCAACCACTACGGGCGTTGACCTACCTGGGAAAATGGTCAACGCTCAGGCCTGAGGGAAACCCTAGCCTTGGAAATCTGGATGATTTTTGCGCCTGCATGTCCTGAACATTTTGGGCCTGTGAAAGGATATATTGTGTTCTTTTATGCTTTGCGAAGTAGAAACAACTCTTGAAGTCACCCAATGTGCCTTGCATCACGCGCTCCGCGAAGATGAACAAGGCTTGTTAGGCTATTTCAAGTCCCTCGTATCCGGATGGAAAACGCAAACGAATTCACGTTGCGTTGTGAGCGTGAAACCGACACACCACAAGGTATATCACCCAAATATTGCACAGTACTTGCGCAATATTTGGGTGATAGTTATGCGTTCCAAGTTTGGAGACCAAATTCTCGCAATGGCCGCCGGAGCGGCTCAAAAGAATAATTGGTGAAATGCACGATTGAGGTGAGTTGGTACCACGCGGTTACGCATGTCCTCTAGGACTTAAGGGTTTTAGAAGGTGGGGAACACAGTGGTAGCGTCCAAAAGCACGATTTGTCACGATTTCAGCGGGAATGAAAAATTGAGAAGCTCGAAAACGAAGCTCGAAGTGCCACAAATCGCAACCAAATCTTAAGCATGAGAGCGTAAAACTTGGTTGAGACCATCGCATATGAATGCATATATATTTATGAACTTGTGTATACGATATATGTGTGAAAATGCATACATGCTCGCATTTAAGCAAAGTACAGCACGTGTTTTATGTTGTAGTTCCGCACTGAAACTTTGGCTCTGTTGAGTTTCGCACTGGCGCAACTCTTCTGAACATTTCTGAACATGATCGCTTCGGAAAGAAATCGAGATCGATCGGGAATTCCGACCACGGTATCCTATACTCTGAAACTTGAAACGTTGAGTCTTCATCTTCATCTTCGATCTTGTAGACTGGTGTAGGAGTACATTCCCACTCGGCAAGTTAATGCGGCACTACCACAGTATCAGGCGAACCCTACCGAAACCCTACCATTTAAGGACACAAATGACCTCACACAACCCCGTATACTGACAGGGGGGGGCAAAAAACTTTGGGGAATGGCTCAGAGTAGCAGGGAGACACGACACACAAAATATGAAGGCGAACTGCCGACATTCGACCACAAGCGAATTCCTGAAAATGCTCTACGTAAAAATAGAAAAAAAATATAAGAAAGTAGATATATAGCAATATATATACTGTCAGAAGAATGTCAAAAGCACAGTGAGATAGGGTTCTCGGTTGTCTAAAGTCAGATTAAATTGTAAGATAATCGGGTTTAAGCTGGCGGACCGACCGTGACACACGAGCGGAGCAAAGAGCAGGCACTGCAAGTGACATCCGAGCAGGCGAGGGGTGACACAGGGCACCACAGACCTCCCCCCTTATGGGGGGTGAAAGTCAGTGTTCCCATGACACCACCTCACCCCGAAGGTGGGAGGTGCACTGCAGGGCCAGCCGGTACTCCCGGGCAGGCGGCTAGGAGAAATGTAATGTTTCCCTAGTTACTAGCTAACTCGTGATGTGTCAATCGAGGTTCTCAATCTAGGGTTTGGGGCTGAGTGCCAATCACCACTCCAGCCCCTGGAACGTGCGGCGCCCAAACGGGCGAAGAGCGCAGAGCCGGCCAGTCGGTGTCCTCGTCCTGGAAGGCCATGGAGGCACCAACAGGCCCGTCAACCAGCAGAGGTGCGTCGGAATCCTCCACATGCACCACCTTAGCGGCGGCATCGACGGGGTCAACCGCGTCATCACTACCAGACGCGGGCAGCTGCAACCGCACGGACCGGAACGCCGGCTCCAAGCCGGAGTCAGCCGATGGGGCAAGTGCATTGGCCGCGGGCGGCGGGTCAGGTGTTCCGCCTGCGGGAGGTGGCGGAAGCGACGGGCGGGGCACGGCCGGCTTGGAACACCCAAGATGCTTGTCGTTGGCGAAGGCCTCGATGCAGACGTAAGGGCAAGCACCGCGGGTGCCTGCGTGCGCGTCAGTCACGCCCCACATGCGGAAACACACCGCACACGGGTAGCCGGTGCCGGACCACTTCTTGCATAGAGCAGTGGGGGAGTCCACCACCCACTCTCCATCAAGCGGCGTCTTCGATTGCTTCTGCGGGCGGAGTGCCATGGCGGTAGGGCGGTTGGGGGGTCAGGAGTCTAGGGCTTTTGAGTCTGGGTCTTGGGGCGGTAGCCTGAGGAGCCAGACGGAGCGGCGGAATCCTGCTGGGACGAAAGTGTGGCAAGGGGGCTTTCGTCCCGAAAGGCAAGGCGGATGCGAAGGGCGAGGTGGTCAAAAGTGAAGGAATGACCTGAACGCAATTCGCGGAGCACCACCAGGTAGAGGGGGGTGACGTAGGGGCTCTTCTTCGCGGACTCGGCCAAGATGTGCCAGAGGTCTGCCACGCGGTGAGAATCGCCGTACGTCGGCTTGACCTTGCGATGTCGTTCACAAAGTCGACGAATTGTGGCAAGTTGGGGAGCAGGGTCTACGGTCTCAGAGATGACGATCGCACGCATCTGAGTCCAGTAGCGCATCCCATCGGCGTCGGGCACACCCTCGACCTCGTAACGGAGTCGCTGAAGGGCGTAACGGCCGTCGGCAGGATGTGAACGAGCACACTCGTGGTAGATGGCAAGGGCACTTCCACGAAGAGGGTGGGGCAAGAGGCAAAAGACAATCTCGTTCATGGTGACGTGATAAAACTCGTAGTCGTGCTCCAGATCCAGCAACTTGGCCGCCTCGTTGTACGAAATGGGGAACATCACGTGCCCCAAGCCGGCAGTGAGGGAGGCAAAGTCGGCGTCGGCGGTGTCATTGTCAAAAGTAAAACCGTTGGGGAGCTTGAATCCAGTGGACTTGAGGAAGTGCACCAGGTCGCTCCCATACTGAAATACATAGGAGAGCTGGTCGCTGTACTCCTCCTCGCGGCCCTCTTCAACAGGTGTAGTCAGCAGAACGTCGGGGTCGATGAAGAAATCGAAAGCCGTAGGGGCTTCAATCGTGGATGTCGGTTTCGAACGTAGGGAGGAAGCGTCCCCACGATACGGCGGGGTCGGTGGCCAGTAGATGGGGTATTGTGCGATGTCTGGGAAGGCGATGGAGAAGCACCCGCACGCGCACGTGCTGCGCGCAAAGCAGAGCCAACTCCTTCACGTCGGGCGGTAGCCATGTCGGGAATAAAGTAGTGTCGGTCCAGCTGAAATTTGACGCACGGAAAGTGCGTTAAGTGCCGGTAAATGTCGGATTGTCGGTAAAAAAATGTCGGAAGTGACCGATGTGAAAACAAGCCGGTCGTTGTCGGAAGTGTCGGTTAGTAAATGTCGGTTAGCAAATGTCGGAAGTGTCGGTGAGTATAGAGTCGCAGGGCGCGAAGCGGACGGAAGACTGAAGAAAACACCACCACTGAACGTGGGTGGGCTATAACCTTATAAGAAAGTAGATATATAGCAATATATATACTGTCAGAAGAATGTCAAAAGCACAGTGAGATAGGGTTCTCGGTTGTCTAAAGTCAGATTAAACTGTAAGATAATCGGGTTTAAGCTGGCGGACCGACCGTGACACACGAGCGGAGCAAAGAGCAGGCACTGCAAGTGACATCCGAGCAGGCGAGGGGTGACACAGGGCACCACAGACCTCCCCCCTTATGGGGGGTGAAAGTCGGTGTTCCCATGAAAAAACCGGAAAAACATGCAGAAATGCTACAAAACTTCTATACAATGGAGGGGCAACATGCCAAAAACAAAACCCACCAAGGAAAATATATTAGGGGAATTACGGCAGATGCTCTAGGGCAATGTAACGTTGTAACCATAAACCCGGCAAAGAGCCAGTACAGATGTACGCCGGAACAAGCAGCAACAGCCCAAAGTGAACACCCCAGCCAGATGAGAGCAACATTGCCGCCCAACTGGTTAAAACAAAATAGCCACGACACCACGATGAACCCTATGGGAACCCTAAAAATAATAGGCACAAGTAACGGCACACAGCCCAAAATACCGAAAGGAATGGCTCGGGAGGGCATGGAGACAAGGTACACAAAATATAGGGGCAAACAGCCGACATTCGACCACAAGCGAATTCCCAAAAATGCTCTACGTAAAAATGGGGGGGGGGGCCCGGAAAACGCACTGAAACACCACAAAACTCCTACACAGTAGCGAGACAACATGCCAAAAACGAGACCCACCCGGAAGAGGGCATTAGGGGCGTTACATCAGACGGTTTGGGGCAATGTAACGATGTGACCATAAGAGTGCTCTAAAGGCTCCAAACCAAGGCGGATATGGTATTTTCCCCCATTGGTATACACCATGATACGTCATCGCCCACTCATGACATCAACGAGTCAATAGTGGTGTCATGTTCATGGCGCATGCCCAAAAATGCCCCCAGCAGCTGCTCAACAGAATTTCCTTAAGTATGGTGATGGTAGGTCACATATATTCATGTGTGCACATACGGTGCAACGTGCAAGCGACAATGAAGAGCCATATCATCCACCTAGTGTCTATTACCCACCACTAAGTTGGGTGCGCCCAACCTAAGAACCCTTTTTCAAAAGTCAATAACTCCTCGAATATCGGACTTATAGTGCCAAAGCAAGGCTAGGCCATGGCCTACTATGTTCCCTTTGAACAATGGATATGCATTATACCTCTATGATCGCAATCTGCGGGGTATAATGGGACCGTATCAATAGGGTATGTGATGAAATATTCCGGATTTCTCTTAGGTTGGGTGCACAATACCTAAGAACGCGGGTAATATAAGGGACTCCCCGTGACACTCGAAGGTCCTTTGAAAATTCGGAGACCTATGTCGTCAAGTTCTCGAGTTGCTCTTTCTGCAGTGTCTTGTCAAAAGTTTCATCCGAGTTCATCTTGACCCTCAAAACCTCGGTTGAAGTAGCATGGGTAGGTAAAACCCCAAAATCACTTGGAAATTTTACAATTTTTCCTACCCCCTCGCATACTCCCCAAAATTGCTCACGGATAAGTTTGATTCGCTCAATAGTGTAGATGCGTGTGTAAAAGAGGACATCTTCCCCGTCATTTTGAGCTAATAAAAACCAGGATCCGGTACCGACAACTCCCAATAATCCCACCAAAGGGTAAGTTGGGTGCACCCAACCTAAATGGCTCTTAAGTTGGGCCCACCCAACCAGTGGGTAATAGACACTAGTTCCGCAATATAAGGTATGCGAAGAATCGTGACAAACGATGGTTGTCTAGAACTTGAGTTATTGCCGAAAACGTGAAAATAAGTTCCTGGAAAACAGGATCGGCCGTGAGCAGTATTGCCGCAATTCGCCCTTAAGGTGTTAACGGTACTGGTAGGTGTGGGCGCATTCCTCGCATTCCTCCCAACCCCACCTGCATCTGCCTCCACCACAAGAAAGGGATGTCACCCTACAGCAAAACTACCGACCCATAGCCCTGCTTGAGGGGGTATTCAAGCTATACACCTCGCAAATAGCGAACATGCTCTCCACGTTCTGCGAAACGCGGGGAATACTAGCTCAGGCGCAGGAAGGCTCGAGAGAGAAAAGGAACACACTCCGACAACTCACTAGAGTGACCAATGCGATAGAGGATGCAAATGTCTCAGGACGAGAACTGCACGGCCTGTATGTAGACTTCGAGAATGCGTACGGCTCGGTGGACCACAACAAGCTACTGCACACAATGCAATACCTCGGGATACCCGAAGAACTCGCACAGGTGGTGCGGGATGTGCTGGGTACACAAAGCCTAGCGCACTGTTCCCTACAGTGTTGTTTACTCCGCCCTTTTTTGTACTTTGTTTCTGCGCTGGGATTGCGCCCTTGGAGCCCCTAGACATTTTTCTTATCCCCAACACGCATGCCTTGTATAGCGCGCTGTTCTTTTTGCAGGATCTAGTGCGTTGAACGAAGGCAACAGAAAACTTGGCTGCTAGCTCCCTTTTAGCATTTCGGTTTGATTTCGTTGGCAGTGCTTGAATTCCGTCCGCCGGGAATCTTGCACGCCGACTCCCATCTCTGCTCTTTAGCGTGCAGTTATTTGCAGAATCTCGTGCGCTGTCGGTGACTGACGCATTGCCTCCCTTTCCGGAGTTTGTTTTTACGCTGGGAGTGCTTGGAGCCCGTTGGGCATCTTGCCTATCGGGATGGGTTCGATTCCCAACACCTCTGCTGACTGGCGCGCTGTTTTTTTGCAGGTTAGCATGCGTTTTCGGCGTCAACATTGCTGTCTTTTTTTAGTTTCGTGCGTTGCTGTTACGATGTGCATGCTATTGTTTTGACTATCCTAAATTGTACTTATTTACAGATCTGTGCCTGCAGGAACTCTGCGATTTTTGGTCGTCTGTAGCACTGGAAGGAGCTGTAGGCAACTCTGCCGATTTCCAAGACTGCTATTGCTTACTTTAGGATAGATGAACTGTTTTAATTGATTGATCGATACGTAGTTTTTGTTTGCTGTCTCGTTCCATTTACATGCTTTAATATTGTAATAATATTATATGTTAGAGTATAGCACAATCCTGCTTACTTGCATCCTTCAGTGTCCATGCATTGAATGTGCCTAGATATTGTAATAATAGGCCATGTTTAAACTGTGTCAAATTCCTGTGTGAAACAATAGACCCGTTATCGACCTGTGTTGTTCACCACGGGTAAGAAAAAATTTCTTAAAATTTTCCTAAATTTTTACGACAAAAATGACCATTTTATCATTTTCGTCGCAAGCTGCGACAAAAATGACCGTTTGGTCATTTTCGTCGCAGCCTGCGACAAAGGAATGTTCTTGCGACAGCGACAAAAATGACCATCGGTGCGACAAAAATGACCCGCTACCGTGTTAAGACGTTCGGTGGAACTTCTACAAGTTTCAGATTTCCAGAAGACATGTCTTCCTCAAAGACATCTCTGGAGGGTAACAAGATGCACAGAAGATATCTGGGGTATCTTCCGAATGTTTTTTGGGTTTTTTTGTATTTTTTGAAAAAAAAACTATAAAAAATCGCGAAAAAACAAAAAAACATATAAGGTGCGCAATATTGGGCAAAACCGTACTGTGAAGGTAGAATTGCAAAAAAACAAGTGGTTTGTTCGGGAGAGGGTCAAACGTACCAAGTTACTAAGTTAAAACGGCCGCCTAATTTGGTAGAAGAAACTGCTCTTGTTTTAGAGCACCATCGCTCCTAGCAACGGTCGAAGAGTCGATCACGCGCGCAGTGAGTCGCGTGAGACGCGATGACTGCACGATACCGCGGATAGCAAACCCGGAAAATCTGCCTGCGCTGCGCTGCGCTGGTGTGGCGCTGGCGTGTGGTAAGCGGAAAAGCTTAGCCAATCATGGCAAAGTTAGCAGTGAAGAAAGCGGGGTGATACCCCATAACCTGTGAGATATATTATACCGTAATATATCGGGTGGTCACTGAATAGTTTCTCATACAAGTGTTTACTGATTATACAGATAAACGAATATATAATGCGTCTTTGACCTAGGTATCTGTCACCAAGTACTGTACGAGTACTGGTACAGTCGAACGGAGTCATGCAAGTTATGACCTACGGTGCACCGAATCCAGCAAAACTTTCGATACCGCTCCATGATTGGCACTCGCCAATAACCCGATGCTAGGTAGCTATAAAGCTTAATGACCATTGGGTATACCACATGGATGAAATATTGCCACTCACCATGCCCATATGGCTTTTTGAGATAGCACCAAAAAATTCGAGAAGTCGAGCTATCGAAATCCATGGTATCGAGTTTAAGCAATATCATGTAAAAAGGCATGGTCCTTGCCACTCCAGCGCCCAACCACAACAACCTACGTGGTATGGTGGCCAATGGGGGGTAAGACACCTTACTTTAGGTCATATTGGTGATATATTTCGGGGACCAAGGTCTGCGCTATTGGCTAGGTCGCCTAAAAAATTATGCGGCACAAGTCCTTCTCAAAGGACCATATTCCAATCCGCTAGTCCTTCTCAAAGGACTGCCGGATAGTAGCCAGTTACTTACTGCATCACTCCGACATTAGCTCACACCACATGTCCACGTGATGTGGTGGTGTCATACAAGACCTGATATTCCGTAGACAGTAGCCATTACCCATATGCCGCATCGTACTAGTACGCACACAAT
The DNA here is from genome assembly GCA_001247695.2 of Cymbomonas tetramitiformis. Lineage (NCBI taxonomy): Eukaryota > Viridiplantae > Chlorophyta > Pyramimonadophyceae > Pyramimonadales > Pyramimonadaceae > Cymbomonas > Cymbomonas tetramitiformis. The sequence goes on along the minus strand of LGRX02034811.1, from coordinate 11,329 downwards.
AGTCACAGTCTCACTCTCAGTCCTTCTAGTGACACCACTCGACACATGGCACATCGTTAGCTTGCGCTCATGGACCCATGGACCCACAGTCTATAGTCATGGACCCAGGGACCTACAATATTTACAACAGGGCTCCTAATCGGTTTCAAACTTGCATATCGATCAATTTCGATATTCAACATTTTCAATCGATAATCGATGATATCGATTCATATCGATTATTGAATTTTATATACAATTCTCCGTATACAATACATACGACCGCCAATACTAAACTGAATCGATACCGATTTATCGATGAAATGTGCACAAAAATGATATCGATCGATACCGATTTCCCGTTTTTTCCCGATATATCGATATATCGGAATATCGGTTAAACTGAACAAGGCTACAATTCAAGCAATTGCAATATCTTTATGGCAGGAAAGATTGACCAGTAAATTAACAGGTTGAGCAACAGCTCCTCCAAATAGTTACTTCAAGTTAGAACAGCCTCCAAATGGGCAATATTCAAGTCTTATACTTTCAAGGCGCGCAGTTCATATTCTCTAATCGATCTGTCCCATGTCGGCTGGCATATCATCATCTGCCACCTATACAAATCCTAATCAGAGAATCTGCATTTGGACAATCCTAATCAAGACAGTTGATTTCATTGTCCCTTGCTGATCTTTGCTTTCTTCCTACGAGGAGCCACGTCAAGCCCTTCTTCTTCATCACTGTCACTTCTTATGGAATACTTCAATTGAGTTATATACTCATGTGTCCAACATCTCGGATATTTCCTAGGTTGCCTCTTCGTCTCTTCAGACACCCCAGCCTTATTCTCACCCATTGAAGTCAATCCAGTATCTGACCCATAAGGTTTCTTTGGTGGTGCATGAACAGTCTCCACCACAGAGGCTGGGGCATCCTCAGATATGGCCTCAGACTTCTGCTCGGTAATAGGCTGATCATCGGGCTGAACAGGTGAGGTCGGGGAGGTGCCCTTTGGTACCCAGTGAAGTTCACCCTTCTCATCCATGATCAATTGCAGTCCCAGTCTCTTCAACCTTCGAGCTTCAGCTTGTTCTTCAGCATCGTCAGCTACCAAGTCATCGAACTCGCTGACGTCATCCTCGGTGTCATCATATTCAGGCGAAGTTGGCTCCCATTTCGGACTGGCAGTGTCCATGTCATGTATGACACCCGCGTCATCTTTGTCATCCGAATCTGGTAGCTTCTCCTTACTGTTAGTGACACCTGCGTCATCATTGTCATCAGAATCTGGTAACTTCTCCTTACTACAGGACACAGCGCCTGTACCCGAATCTTCACTGTTCGTAGACGCTGAGTGTGTAGGCTTACGCCCCTGGTAGGGAATTCCATGATATCCGTCATCGTCAATCACAATCGTCGGATTCCAGTACGCGATCCCAACGCGGCTAATCGGTAATGAGAATGGCGCTACCGGCGCCTTCAACTGAGTGGCGTCTTCTAGAAACCAGCCGCCGCCCCTATTACGCTCCCAGCGGCGTAGCGCACCAGAAGGGTGTACGATAATATGCTGCCAGCTATAATCAAGTCCAGGCTTTCGCTCCCCATAGTACGAAGTCAATGGCTCGGGAGTCCCCTTCCGAGCCCATTGCCATCTCACTGCCCCAGTATGCATAAATACAATATGCCAATCGAATGGCTTGGCCGGGCTATTGTTCCCTGGCACAACTCCTCCCCTCTTAGCTTGTTAGTACAAAGAGATGATAACTCAGAGTCATTTGTACAGCAGCTAAGATCCAGACACAGATCAGCCATGCGTATGGATGCGTGATATGCTTTTCTGATCGAACAGGTGCTCGAAGAGTTGACGAAGCAATCCAGCGGGCAGAGGGTATACAGCAGTGGAAACTCCCGCTCCTTGTTGCCCTGGATGAGGTCCCAGTTGAGCAGTTTCCGGATGTGATCCCAGAGTCTGTTGGTGAAGACAAGGAGTATCCATCGTGCAGTACCGTAGATCCACTGGAGGAGGCGACTGCGTCCAGATGCAAGTAGGCTTGCGATAGCCAGTGCCATACATACAGTAAGAGCAATACAACGGGGTAGGTAACCGGCGAACTACGGGTCGAAATCGCAGCGCAAAGGGAAACCTGCCCATCGGATTTTCCATAAACCAATGCTGGGGTTTGAGAAAGTCAAAAATTTGGAGCGTTCGGCGTACACAAGCATCAGCCTGTCGCAGTTGTCGCACCCCAGTGGTCTTAGCCTGACTGTATTCGGTGCACGGTGGACTAGCCCAGATGACGTCAAAGTAACCAGGTGCATAACGCTTGAAGTCCCAGTCCTGAACCTTCTCAGCGTAGGTAGGTTGCCAGCGAGGATCATGATCGACGGTGACCACAGTGCTCTTCGGATAACATGACATGAAACTTCTCTCCACACTTCCTGTACCACTGAAAAGGACTAGTAGTCGCAACTCGCGTGTCGAGACCCCAGAGCCCAGAAGAGCTAGATGCGTCACAAAGGCGTCAGCGGAGCGACAGTATTGTTCCCAAGGTAGGCAGTTGTCCAGAGAAGTGAGTTTTACTTCATCAGAGGTGTCCAGGAAAGTTAAAGCTCCGACGCGTTCCCGCCTTTGCTTCCGCTGCATTCTGACCTCCTGTAAGGCTTTTTCCCGGGCTTGTCCTTCTCGTGATAGTCTCAGTTGTTCGAACTCCGTGAGCTGTTCGAGTTCACCCCCGTAGTTCAACGACTCACGGGTCTTCCAGGAGTCATGAGCATTAGAGTACCCAGTCCAGCGAACCAGAAATTCTTCTACTTCCTTGCCTCCTTTCATAGGTTTCACTCTTCGAGCCAGAATCTTAGACACATGGGTCTGGGATTGTCCATCCACGAGAACCTTGGCAGGAGTAGGTATTTGTCGACGCAGCGCAAAGGCTTCATCCGCGGTGCGGTATTCCTTGAGGCGATGCTGCGCAAAAACATCGTGGATACGCCATTTAGGGGGTAACTTGAGCCGGTAAGCCACCGGAGCACCTCTGTCAATTTCGGGTAGCTCTCGCTGCTGGTCGCTGAAGAACCTCTCGGTGATGGGTAAGGGCCCGTGCCAGCGAGGTCCCAGCTTCCTGAAGGATTCGCGGTTCATGATATTTTCCGTGAGATGCTTGGCATCTACCCAGACCAAGTCTCCCAACTGAAAGGATTTGGCGGTGTGACGCTGGTCAAACTGATGTCGCTGGCGTTGCTGTGCCAGTTCTAGCTTAGTGCGGGCGTCCTCTAGTTGAGCCGCGAATTTACTAGCCATCTCGTGTGCCGTACCTTCTCCACCCTTACGCTTGGAGTGTTGTCCAGCAGCCGCTTGCAGGAACAAGTCCAGTTGCGACATAGGCGAGTGCCCCAAGACCAACTCAAACGGGGTAAAGCCGGTTACATCGCTCCGCGTATCGTTTATGGCGAACTCTACGTTGGCACACCACAAATCCCAGTCCTCTGGATTGCTGCCTACGAAGGACCTTAGCATGTCTTCTACCACGCGGTTGGTATGTTCAGCTTGTCCGTCCGAACGAGGGTTGTAAGGCGTGGTGGAGGCCACTTTAGTTCCCATAAGTCTCATCAATTCCTTCCACATAGCATCCTGAAAACGAGGGTCGCGGTCAGAGACAATCTTCATAGGGGTGCCATGTAGTTTCCAGATGTGGTCGAAGTAGATTCGAGCGATAACCTCAGAGGAGCTGTCCTGGAAGTTCAACGGGATGATGTGAACCATTTTGCTGAGCTTACATGTGAAAGTAGCAAAGGCATCGTGATTCCGCGCCGTGACTGGCAGTCCAGTAACAAAGTCCACACTGACCACTTGCCATAGTCGCGTAGGAATAGTGTGTGGGTTCAGCAATCCATCCGGGTAGGAATTTCTCGGTCGCACCGCTTGACAGATAGTGCAAGATGAAACCCAGCGTCCCACATCTTCTGCTGCCCCTTTCCACCAGAAGCGTCGCAGTACTCGTTCCAGAGTTTTGTCCCTGCCCGCGTGTCCAGCTGAAACAGATGCATGCGCCTCTTGCAGTACTACCTCACGGAGGGGTGAATCTTCTCCCAGTACCAACTGATAGCGCCCAGCGCTCACCCTCCACAACACATCTCCCACTACGCAGAAGTCACGAGTGCGTTGATGCGGAGCTTCTTGGATTTCCTTCCTTAAAGTCTGGAGGGGACCAGGTCGCCCATATTCCGCTTGCAGCGCTTTGAGGAACTGGCCTCCTGATATCTGCTGATGCAGGTCTCGAACGCTGGCCGCTTCTCCAGTACGCACGATAGGAGGGGGGAACTCGTTTTCCTTTCCCGCTTGACACGCTGTCGAGCTGGCGGGGCGTACACCACTAGCAGGGGCCAAGGCAGATCCAGAAGGGCTCCATCCGGGGCGGCGAACATCTGCACAGGTTCTCCTTGAGCGTCATGGGTAGGAATAATGTACTCCACTCTCATTCCCGCAGATCTGAACAACTGCCGCCACTGTGGCATGCGAGATTGAAAGTCAGGAAGGACAAAGAGAGCTGAAGTATTCTCAGGGTCCAGACGCCATTCTTCCACATATTTCCTCAGTACGGCCTCGATGGTCAAATGGTTGGAGGAGAAGGGAGGATTACACCAGACGTTCAACCCTCGCCAGTTTTCCTTCAAGCAGTCCGTCCAGTAGCGGTTGACCTGACGATTCTTTCCTCCCAAGTCGCAACAGGCGTCCACCTCGAAGGGTCCATATTCTTGACTCAAGAAGTCGAACATGTCCGCCCGGAACTTCCAGTCCTGTCGATCGCTGGGCTCCAGGAGTCTGGTTGAAGCCTCGCTGCACTTCGGCGTTGCTGAGAAATCAACAGGGGTCTTCCTGGGAGAAGGGGGTGAGGATGCTGTCAGTTTGCCAGAGCGCGTCTGAACTGCCAGGGTGGCTTTCTCGTACCCAGTTTCGGCCAGCTGCAGGGTATGTAAGGCGTCCATCCAGAGTTGAGGGGAGTCCATCCAGGTGAGAGTCCCACTGTACGCGAGGACTGGTTCAGGCTCTTTGGTCTTGGCGTGTTGGACTTGCGCTCCTTCAACTTGTTGGGATCTACCACTCCCAGGGGCGCGCGTCCTTGGCGGGACTCTTTACCAGCTGCAGGTCGAAACTTGCTGGCAGTGTCTGCGGCCGAGGGAGGTCGCTGCGGTTTCCCAGTAACCGGATGCACAAAGCCAGCTTCTACCAGTCCTTCTCTCGCGGAAATTTCCTTGTAGTCGGGTCGCCTGGACAGAGCGTCTGGAACCCAGAGTAGCGCCCCAGGGATGTATTCCATCTCGGGTACCCCTACCTCCACTAGATCCATGTACCATCGGGCTTGGCGTCGGCTGAGAGGTTGTCCGGGTGCCATTAACCAGACTAGGGGCTTGTGGTCACCCTGCAATTGGAACTCAGTCCAAATGAGGTAGTGTCGCCAAGTTTGCGTAGTGCAGTGATGGAGAGCGCAGAGTTCTCTTTCGCCAGCATGGTAGTTTTGCTCGGCTCCATTAAACTGTCTGCTCTCAAAGGCGATAGGTTGCAATCCATTTCCTACGTCTTGCATCAGTACTCCCCCTAGTGCCACTCCACTGGCGTCAGTTTGTACCACGAAAGGATGCCGTCCTTCGGCCGCCGCTTTCATATCGGGTAGCGCCAGAGTGGGGGAAGAACATAGCGCCTTCTTAATCTCCTCGAAGGCCCAACGCTGCATGGGTCCCCATAGCCAAGCGACATCCCCTTTGGTGAGCTGAGTCAAAGGTTGTGCTACTTCAGAGAAGCCCAGCATGTACCGCCGGTAGTACCCAGCCAACCCCAAAAATTGGCGCACATGCGTGGCGTTTTCCAGAGCGGGCCAGTCCCTGATGGCGGCCAGCTTGTCATGTTGAGGTTGACTTCCTTCCCGTGAGATCACGTGCCCCAGAAAGCGTATCTGGGTCTGCAATAGTTGACACTTAGACTCTTTGAGGTAGATACCCTGGTTCTCACAGACTTCGAGAAATTGCTGGAGATGTGAAAGATGCTCCTCCAAGGTGTTGCTGAAGAGGATACAATCGTCCAGGAATATTCTTACAAAAGGAAGATGTCCCAGAGCGCGCTGCATGCGTCTCTGATAGCAGGAAGGACTGTTGGTCAACCCCATGGGCATCACCAACCACTCATACGAGCCATAGGGAGAAGTGAACGCCGTCTTTTCCACATCCTCGGACGCCATAGCCATCTGCCAGAATCCATCGACCGCATCGAAGGAGGAGAAGTACTTGGCCCCATGCATGGAGTCGAACAACTGCTGAATGTCGGGAAGTGGATATTTGTCCTTGACAGTCAGGCTGTTGATGGCTCGGAAGTCGCAGACCATTCTGAGTACTTCAGGTTTCCCAGGCTTGGGAACCATCAGCACTGGTGCAGCGAACGGACTTGAGGAAGGTCTGATGTAGCCCTTGCTCAGGAGTTCATCCAGGCGTTCTCGCAATTGAGTCAGCTCCACCATGGACATCTTGTAGGGCCTCTTAGCGGGCGCGATGCCATTCCATCCCTCTTGCAGTCTCACGTGGGCCACTTCATCTTTTCGCAGGGCGTCAAAGTTGGGCAGCGCTTCGCGAATTACTCGAGGTGAAAAGGACTCGATCAGCTTCTGAAACTTCTTTCTCCACTCGGGGGAGATTGAAGGGTCCTCCAAATTCTCGCTGGTGGCCACCGCTGATAACATCGAAGTCCCTACCAGAGGTGTCGCATAGGCCACTAAGATGTCGTGGGGTGTCGCGGCACTGTCCATTCCCGCATATCTGCGCCGATAGGCTTTGATCTCCTTGGTCGCTTGAGCCGCTGATAACATTACCATCGGTTCCAGAGCCATCGCGGTTCTCTCGCCTTTGCGTGTAGGGCTACGCCCTGGCGAACATCCCCGTATCCGCACGGATTTGCCATGCTGGCGAAACTTGACTGATCCCCACCCATCATAGTCCAGCGTGACCGGCGAGAGGTGTCTCAACCACCTTCCTCCGAGTACAATGTCCACCTTGATGCCCAAAGGAAGTACTCGCATCTTGATGACCTCGGAGTAAGTCCCCTCGGAAGTCTCGGCGGTCAGCTTGCCGTAAGCGACTTGCGCAGAGGTCTGCACTGACCCATCCGCGAGGGTAACGTTCAGCGGCATCCCATTAGCGCGAACTGTGAGGTTCAATCTCTTGACGCACTCACGGAGATGAATTCATCCGAGGCACCCGAATCCACCAGCACGCGCACTCGCTGTCCCTTCAGCAAGGCCCAGAACACCAATAGCAGCGTTCCCTCTTTGTCCCGAATCGCAGTTAGCTGACTGTCCTGGTTCCACATTACTTGACCATCGCGTCGCGGATGTGCACAGATGGCTGCTCGCACTGGGTGATGCAAAGGTACGCGCTGCTTAGACCGGATAGGTCTTGTGCGCGGTGGTGCAGGCTGAGAACGATGATCCGGACCAAAGTACCATCCACCTTCCAGTTCGCGATCTGCTTGTAGCTGTCGCTCCTTGGCGCGTCGCTCCTGTCCTTGAGCGCGTCGGCTGGCGCGGCTCTGCGTGCGGCTTTCCAGAGGGTAAGAGCGAAGAGGTTGGATGGACATCTTCTCCTCCTCTTCCTCCCCAGCGCTGTCTTCTGGTTCGGACTTTTGAGTGAACGAGGGGGGTTCTTCTTCCCGCGGTGCCGCCTGGGCGTTGGTGACGTTCGCTGGTGCTGCCACTGCTTCATTACCTTCCAGGATCGGCCGCAGACGATGGCGTTGCTGTTTCTGAATGGTCAGTAGCAGTTCCAGGTGGGTTTCCTCCTGGATGGTTTTCAGGGGAGTCGGCTCCACACCTTCTGTCACCGTTGTCAGCACACTTGGGTTGTTCTCCGATCTGGCGGCGGCCAGCTGTCGCTCCATCAACTGCTGCGTGAAGTTGAGCGACCGCTGGGAGTCCTCGAGGTCAGAAATGTCCCCAGAAGTTGCGGGCTGAGAACTGGATGGAGATAAGGTCAAATCCAGAGTTGTCGCGGGATTCGCATCTGATGGTTCCGCTGAGTCCAGGGAGAGTGAATCACCACTTGCTGTTGAGGGTAGAGCCAGGTGAGCAGCCTCCTCCTCTGCTTCCCTTTCTCGCTGGTTCCATTGGTGCACCCTGTATAGACTGCACCATGCGTCTGGAATTCCTACATCTCCACCAGAACCTGGGATAGTACCGCACTCGGTCTCCAGAGATAGCTGAACTGCTCCTTCGGTTATCGTTAGGTCAGGGGTGACCTTCCCATGCCATCTGTACCAGCGGCGGCGATATCTGCGCCACCCTTCCGGTACCCATGCATTTCTCCATTTCTCATTCTCCTTTACCAGCGCTGCCGCGGCCATGTGCTCCGGGTGCGTCATCTCTCTCCAAGCACGCGTGCGATCCGCCAGTGACTCTGCTCGATGTCCTGGTGGTTCATCTCCCAGCCTCGTAACCTCTGCCTCATGCTGCAGTCGGTCTCGTACCGTCTTCGGAGTTCTGCTGCGAGGTTTTCCAGTGCGCTTGCGCGCTGCACTCGTAGTGCTCTCTGCGCTTAAGGACGCCCTCTCTGCCAAGGCTGGACACGCTGCTGGTCGAGACGTCGAAGGAAACACCTCAGGTCGAAGTTTTAAAGGTGGGGGTTCTGAAGCTGGGCCAGTTTTTGAAGTTCCACCCCCTTCCTCCCCACTGTCGTCCAGAGGGTGTGAAACCGCGGGTAGCGTTACATCCTGAATCCGCTGCCTCAAGGCTCGCATACGCTCCACCGGAGCTTTTCTCGGTACCCGCGGTCGAGGAGTGTTCCGCCAGGGGGTGTTGAGTGGGTTGAAGGTCCACTGGGTCTCCTCTCCCTCATCCTCATCCAGTGCTGCCAGTACTGATGCCTCAGGGTTAGGGTTAGGGTTAGGGTTAGGGTTAGGGTTAGGGTTAGGGTCTGTGGGGTCAACGCGGGGCGTTTCGCCACGCTCGCGTTGTGGAGCCCGACGGCGATCACCAGTTCCAAGGCAGCGATCTACACTGAACATAACGGGAGGCTTGGAGCGCTCAGGCGACGAAGTGGGTGACCTTCGTGGCGACCGCTGATGGCGCCGGGACACCAAGTGATGTTCTCGTCGGCCCTGCTCAGTGGAAAGGTTCGCTGTGTAAACAGCGGTACTGGTCAACGAGGGTTCATCCCGTAGGGTTCTGGTTCTATCGAGATGGCGTTGTCGCCTCTGATCGGCAGACCAGGTGAATCCGTACCCTCGAGCGGCCAGAGGGTTGGGGGGTGGCGGAGGCTCTTTCTGGATATTCCCCCGGTTGTGGGCGAAGGCTGTACTCCTTGCCCAGGGGCGGTTACCCATACCGCCCTGTCGCCGGCGTCCCGCCGGCAGGAAGACACTCAGTCCTCCTCTTCCGCAGATTGCTGACCCGAGGAGGACGCTGCGGCCGATTCCTCGTTCTGAAAATACTCCAGCGCTTCCGCTTCCTCTTCCAAATCCTCCCATTCTGTTTCCCGCGCTGCGATATGAGATTCATTTGCAGCGCGGCGGCGTGCCAAACGAGCTGGGGCGTCAGCAATCCAGGCTCGTTTCTTGGCCTCGTCGGGCCAGTTAGCCCATAAATGGGAGTCAGAGTTGCAGACGTAACATCGGCGTGGCGGCCTGGTCAATCCCGCCGGGCTGGGCGGCACGGCGTGCTGCACCCTGAGGTCGGCGGGGTCGGGGTCAGTAGCATCTTCCTCCCCAGCGTCCTGCACAGCGTTAAGTCTGGAGGACGAGCGACCATTCCTCCAGGCAGGACTTCGGTTCGCAGGTGCTGAGACGGGAGAGGTTCGTGCTGCGGTCAGAGCTTCACTGCGCTCCAATTTGGTGGCCACAGTGATGATATGCTGCAGCGCGGTGGATCCAGGATGATTGCTTTCCCAATCCGCTGGACTTTGCAGATCCAACCGATCCTCAATAAGGCGATCCATGACAGCTTGCTTCAGTCGCAGTCCAGACCAGAACTGATATAATAGCTGCTGTTGGCTGATGGCGTGGCAGTTGGGCATGGCGTCAGCCAATAACTGGACTACCTCGTGCCAGGATACCAGACGAGTAGCGAACAAACGCGCAGTCTCTTCTCGTCGCTGCGCCATGCGCATCACTGTCCCCGCTAGTCCTACCAGCGCGATGTCATCCAGTACGCTCCTGGCTACGTCGGCCAGGAAAGGCGCCAAAGTGGCGTAACGCCGGTTCCAGGCCTCCGAGTTCATCATCCCACCTTGCTTGAGAAAAGTTAGGGATCGCGGCTGTAGTTTGCGTTGAGCCACTTCCTTCAAGATCTCCGGCATGGTGATCATGGTTAGGTCTAGGCGATAAGCACTCATGCGACCCAGGGCGAAGGTGACTACGCCCATTGACAGAAAATTGACCAGCGCTTCAGAAAAAGGTGGAAGCGCGGCAATATCAGCGTCAGTGGTGATTAGTTCAGCGGAGGAGGGGTACATGGGAATGTCTCTGATCAGCTTGAGCACATCAGCCACTGTCTTGGATTCTCGGTAGACATCACTTGGGGAAGCCGCTCCCATAAGATCGTGGTGCCCTGGGAATTGAGAAAGGCGCTGGTCTACTGGCAGGAGTCCCGGGGCCGCTGACAAGGAATTTCCAGGCGATCTGTACTCTGCTGCGCTGGGAACACCAGAGGGAAACCGATTGACGCCCAGTCTAGCCGGGACTGTGGCGGGAGTTGGTTGGTTGACAGCCGCCATTCCTCTAAACAAGTACGCCTCGGAAGATGAAAATGCTGCCCAGATTTGGAGTCCCAGGGGGTCAAATTCTGTCAGCTCGGACTCTAAGGCATTTTCCGCGATGGTTTCCCATGAGTACAAGGGCAGGCGTCTCTGCTGAGTTCCAGTACGGCTTTCCGCGCAACGCCGCGCTTCATCCACTTGCGTTTTCTCCACTTCCAGAGTGAAAGCGTCACTGTCCTCAATCTCAGTCAGGCGCACAGGAGTATGCACTGACCCATGCTGCGCCAGGTCTTGGATGTCCACTCCGATGTGCCGCATAGTCATCCAAATCCGATTGGTATCGGTTATGAAGTGACTGGCGCTTCCAGGCATGGTTGGCAGTCGGTAAGAGTATTGTGCCTCAGCGCCGTGGCTGACAGTAACTGCGGAGGAAGAGGACGGGTGATTTCTCAACCAGAAGGAGGCTCCTTCTAAAGTCCATAGCAACACGTCTAGACGCCGGTGTCGTGGTTCACCATTGTCTGAAGGCGGGGGCGAGTTTCCTGGTGACGGTTGATCAGGCTCAGCGGAGTCAGAGGGCGATGAGCCGGTAGCCGGTGGATCTGGCTGAAATGGTGCC
>LGRX02034810.1:0-25979 GCA_001247695.2 Cymbomonas tetramitiformis | reverse complement strand
GAACCACTTTTATTGCGCAGTGCATCCGCAGTAGAGCACGCCCTGAACCACATTTTTCGCGCACCATCATCGTTACCAAGTGCACAGCAACTGATGCTAGAATAATACCTTAGTTCCCATGACCGTGACACGAAGCGTTTCTGGGATCAGGTAGACATTGAAGGTATCGCCCTCCACCTCTCCGACGGTCAGGCTACATCCATCAATTGCAATAAAGCCCTGGCGTCACCCAACCCTTGACTCCAATCACCCGGTCATCCCCCCAACACAGGAAAGTGGCAGCGGCCCTATCCACGAAAGTACAGAAACGAAGGCATTCAACCAACGAGACTATGCAGCGAAATGAGCCCGAGAGGCATAATGGAGGGTGAGGCCTTGGGCAAATGAGCCCTGAGAGGCATGCTGGAGGGTGAGGCCTTGGGCAAATGAGCCCCGAAAGGCATTATGGAGGGTGAGGCCTTGGGCAAATGAGCCCTGATGCATCTGTTGCACGCATATGTGGGGTTCCAGAATTGGCATAGATACAGGAAAGGCCACCTGACTCAGTTGGAGGGGATAGCACTCTGAGCGTACAGTGAGGGATGGAAGCTTGGAGCATATGGTCAGAGATGACAACTCAAGAACACATGGTGATTGATGACAGGTTGGAACACATCTGGTGAGGTATGACAACTTAGAGCGCATTGTGAGAGATGACAGCTTGCAGCACCTGGTGATGGATGACAGCTTGCAGCACATGGTGGGGCATTGCAGCTTAGAGCACATGTTGACAGATGACAAATTAGAGCACATGCTGTCAGATGACAGGCGATGGATTGCACCTTGGAGTGAGGACACCTTAGAGCAGACGAATTGGATGAGGCCTCGCTTAGTTCGATAAAGATGATAGGTTGAGTGTGTGGTCGATTATGATACCTTAGGAAGGATATACTTCATGTACTGCATTGGAACCTTCATCGTGACTTTGCGATTATTCTCAGATTGCTCAACAGCAGATATGACCGCCTGCGACGTCGTCACGCAAGCCCTTCAGGTGTCAGCCCATGTGCGCTGACATGACCGCCTGCGACGTCGTCACGCAAGCCCTTCAGGTGTCAGCCCATGTGCGCTGATATGACCCTCTGCGAGGTCGTCACGCAAGCCCTTCAGGTGTCAGCCCATGTGCGCTGATATGACCGCCTGCGAGGTCGTCACGCAAGCCCCTCAGGTGTCAGCCTATGTGCGCTGATATGACCGCCTGCGACGTCGTCCGCAAGCCCTTCAGGTGTCAGCCCAATAATGGCGCTGATAACGGCCGCCTGCGGCATTAGATCACGCAAGCCCTTCAGGTGTCAGCCATGTGCGCTGATATGACCGCCTGCGACGTCGATCCATACAAGCCCTTCAGGTGTCAGCCATGTGCGCTGATATGACCGCCTGCGACGTCGTCACGCAAGCCCTTCAGGTGTCAGCCCATGTGCGCTGATATGACCCTCTGCGAGGTCGTCACGCAAGCCCTTCAGGTGTCAGCCCATGTGCGCTGATATGACCGCCTGCGAGGTCGTCACGCAAGCCCCTCAGGTGTCAGCCTATGTTTTTAGAGTGGGATGCCATCGATGATCGAGATGGCCTCGGAACAGCTGGGAGCTGCTTCGCCACGCCAGGGTACGTATGGAGGCAGGAGTATCCGCACACCGTCGTTTGAATGTGCCCCGATACGTTGTGGCCGCCAATCTCATCGCCCATCCTGCAGCAACCAGTCCATCCACCAACCTCATCGCCCATCCTGCAGGCATTCAATAAATAAGCCCATCTGGCTTGCCCCCTCTTGCAGGCATTCCATAAAAGCCACGGCGAGTGCGCGCGCCACAAACAAAGTGCATGTTCTTTATAAACACGGAGCAGCTTACCTTGCACTTCTCTCGTAGTTGACGCTGTCTCCGCTCTGCAGTTCTCCAATGTTGGTCACCCGGAGCGTCTCCATGATCACATCGAAGTCGATGGCATTCCCCTCTTGGCGCGTCACCTACCTCATTCACCGCTCCCAAGTCTCTCAATCTTCGCGTCCCAAGGTTGGTACGGCGCGTATCAAGCTCTCACAAACAACCGACTTGAAGAGGTAGATCGTATCGAGCGCTCAGAAACAGTGGCCCTTCAATATCAGTTAATCTCCTTCCGCAAGTGTTGATGTGAGTGCGATAAGGCAGGTTCCTATAGCCGTTGCTTCAGTGCAATGCCATTCCCCGCAGAGGCCTCATCACAAAGGCAACCAGCGCCTTGCCAGCTTCAACAGAGAGGCTGCGCTTGGGCCCGTGAGAGTTGCTCGTCGTTTCCCTCAACCGCGAACCTTTGCGTCTGCCCCCAGCTTCCCTTCTGTTCCGATTCACACGGGCCAGTGATGCAAAAGTCACTCACTGCGCACCGTTAGGCAAGTGCCGTTGATCGCAATGCTGGCCCCCATCTTCACGCCCTGGCAAGAATAGCGAGAGGACCTAAGCATTGTTGGCACAGAGACTTGTGACGAGTTTGGGGTGAAGATACTCAGCGATACCCATGGCTTGCTTCGGCGAAGGGAATATCAGAAGCTTGTTCGGGAACGAGTCAGAGCAGGCACAGTCTGGCGGTGGTGAAAGGTGAAAATGCGGTCTGCAGAAGTTCCCAGAGAAATTAAGGTTTAGGGTACGAGAGGCGTTGCGGAATGCCGACGGCGAGAGACATGGTCACCCACTTCCACAACGGAATAATATGGAAAAGCGCGCCCTCATACTAAAGGGAACTTCGGGGGAAAGAGCGGTGTCGACACGCTTGGGTTTGCCTTGGAGGCTCAAAGGAAGGCACGGGGGACAGGCCAAGAACTGCCTTGGGTTTTCACACGCTTAGCAGCACGTGCAAGTCGGACCTCCGACGAGAGCTCAGGTTGGAGGGAGGCACTCGCGAGCAGGGTTTAGGGTTTTGCCTTGGACTTTTCAACACCTTGGCAGAATGCTAGGCACGGTGTGCAACGCAAACGCCGTGCAGGTAGTGCATTATGTGCTGGGCTAGTATACCTCGACTGTGTCATCTGGAAACAAGATTCTTAACTTCATGAAATCATCGCTGCTGGTCCATCCCGGCCGGGTATCTGCAGGGCCTCGATATGCCTCAGCCAAAACAATCAACTGCATCTGCTGCTGTGAAGCCGGTGCTTCGAGCGGCTGCAGATGCCAAACGTGATGAGTTCTATTGCATAGCAAACACTACGCCCTATCATCACAGGGATACCGAACAGAATAGAAGACGTGCTCGAGAGGAAATAGGGTCATCGATGTGTTGGAACTGATAGAGTGGAGGCTGAAGTGGGCAAGAAAGCTGTTCCGACTTTGTGCAACGGCGGAAACACGACTTCAAGATGGCAAGCACTTTTTAGGGGCATCGTGCAAGTGCTAGGCACAAGAGGATTCCTCGATTTTAAGCGTCAGTGCAACAAGGGATATCGTGTAGGTGCTAGCAAGGAGACTCCTCCACTTCAGTTGTCAGGACAACGAGGGGTATCCTATGAGTGCTAGTCACAAGGAGACTCCTCCACTTCGATCCTCAGTAAAACGGGGGTATCTTGTAAATACCAGTCACGAATAAGGGCACTCAAAGGGCAGGCACCCGGGGTGTAATTCAAGCGTTCGGCCGATTGCACCTCCGCTTTCCCTTGAACAATTCCTGATGGTAACATCCCCACGACCAGTGAGCTTTCCGAGGTCATCCCCAAGAAAATCGTGAGCTCATCCACATCTTTTCGGATCGTTACTGATGGGGCAAGACACTACATTTCACACCTAGTGGGCTTGTGATGTGCATTCGGCACGCGTGGCGGTCGTGGTGATTAGAGCTTGGTAAGGGGGCACCTGTAAAGAGCGCTTGAGTCTGCCGAGTGCAGCGTCCAGCTCTCTTGCGTGCTTGGGGAGAAGCTGCGCCAAGGTGCACCACAGATCCAAGCCGTCTTCTTCGGGTTTCAAATTGAGCCCTTCAGCTTCGAGATCGGGCACATTTTGCGACACGCGGTGATATCAATCCTGAATCTCACTTATCCTTGAGGCATCTCGGTACGAACACAACACGGCGCAACGCATACAGCAAAGACCAGCTCCCAAGATTGCCAGGTCTCGAAGCGATGATTCCTTGAAAAGGTGAGAAGAATCCAGCTGGATGCGATCCGCTTTCGCGCAGCACCCGGCGCCTCCGTTCGGAGGTTCGAGAGAAGTGGCGAGAAACGGTGGAGGTTTTCTTCGACGCTGGAAGTGCTGGGGGCCAACGAGGTTGGCATGATCACACCACTCGAAGAGAGGTTGATGAGAGCCCTGTCTTCGAACACAGCGGATTGTGCGAAAGATGCTTGGGCGAGAGCAAACTTGGTGTTTAGGGTAAAAGGAGTTCGTTCGGACATAAGCTATATGGGGTGCGTGACTGTCGACCGTGCTCAGGGGTGGGGATAGAGGTTGAAGCGTGCGTGTTTGGCAGCCTCACCCTTGTTGCGCAGTGTTTTCAGTGAAGCTCCTTGGAATCCTGCGCAAACAAGTACACATAAGTTTGCGTCTTTAAAAAGCGTGCGCCTTCGTTAAACAGGTCAGGCATGAGCGCCGTCATGCTTCTCTCGGCGGATATCCGAAGATACGAGTGAAGTTGCAAGTGAATTTTGGGCAGATGGCCCGGGCATCAAACAGAAGCAGCACTCGTCGCCAGACAGCTGCCAGGGGCACAGTGATGCGTTTGTGTACTTGAAACATACCTGACTGCAGAAGTGATTTACTTTCGAAACATTTCCTGACGAGTTTACAGCCCAGTCCCCGCCGCTTCGGCTCGCAGCTCCCAAATTATTGCGAGCAAAGATGCTGCCGAGTCAGCTAGAAGAATAAAGGCGACCCACGTGTGACGCAACCACGCGCGAGGCAGCTGTTCCGAACGATCCACGAAATTATTCCTCTAACTCTATTTCCGCAGTACACTACGCAATACACTGGCTTTCTCCCTTGTTAAACTTAAGCAAAATATCAGGTCAGGCGCAACAAGCTGTCGCCCCGCAAGACTCTCTTTGGTAGCGTTTACCTGTGAAAAGTGCTACAAGTAGGCGCACGCCGCGAGGTAGACTGCTGGGTTGTTCCTGTGAAAGATGAAAATATGGAAACCGTATACCTTTAAAGGGCGCAAAAATGCAACAACATTAAAGAAAAAATTATTATGTAGGAAGGCCCAGAACACTTCATAAGCGCGAGAGGCCAAAAGGCGGGTGCAGGTGAGTCAGTTACATAGCAGCCAACATGCCGTAGGGTGCACAAACCTTTATGAACAGCCACAATATTGCGAGTCCCAAGAGGGACTGCATGGATAGAAAACATGTTTCGTTATTACTGAGATGCTTGCGCGATTTTTGGGTTTTGGGGGATAGAGCTCTACTGATGAGTTCATACTCTGGATAGCATGATCCATCAACATGATACCTTCCGCTTGGATGAGGCGCCCGCGCCCGCGCCCATCCCCGCCGCGCGCCGGGTGAGGTGTGAGTGATATTTAGCAAGGCTGTTCGTCACGCCCGCGTGATGGGTGGATGACCGATGACATGACTCATGCTCCCCAGAGCTTTCCAGCTTCAATTAATATGGACGAAAATATGCATTTAGGGTTTGTAATATTCTGGGGTCCAAAAGTTTGTAGTTTCTCCGAGCCTCTCTGACCAACTGTAACGCCGACCCTCGCGTGTCGCAGGCCGCGCAGCGGCCACGCTCGGAGAAACTCTGGGGGCAAGAGTAGTGTCCACCCCTTGCCTATTATTGTAGTCTAAGTCTTGTTCTCATACGAGAGGTTATGTGACACACCTGCCCTGCAGGTCCCCCCTAGCTACCCTAGCTACCCTAGCTAACCAATAATCACATAAAGTAAAGCAAGAGCATGTCACGGAAATAGGGTATAGGAAGGCACTAATAATCTAAAGTTATTAGTGCCACAACAAAGACGGTCAAGGCGGAACCGTCGGCGAATCAACAAGAGATGAAACTTATTGTTGCCAAAACATATCATGGATATCAACAGAAGGGCGGAGGGCGGGAATAATACCCTGAATCCGAAATATGATCAAACACCGGAGCCGAACTCTCCGGAGTTCGCAACCTTATACTGCCTGACCGGGACCCTCGGTCCGGTATGTCACATAACCTGAGTTATGTGACACAGCACCTATCGCTCCGCTCTCTGCACTGTGACACATAACATCCCGTTATGTGACACACCTGTCCTGCAGGTCCCCCCTAGCTACCCTAGCTACCCTAGCTACCCTAGCTAACCAATAATCACATCTGTAAAGCAAGAGCATGTCACGGAGACAAAACAAAGATCAGTCTGCAGGTAATACATATACACCAATAATAGCCCGCAGGCACACATAATGGCCAGGACACATCAGTGTCACTCCTACAGCACGGTTGCAATTAGTGCTCCACATGCAAACGATCTAGTAGTCAGCTGCCACGGTGACTGCCACCCGCTCCTCGGTGGACGGCTCAATGTACCTCGTGGCTGCCGACGCGGCAGTCATCCAGTGCCCGTGCCGCATGAAGTCCTCGAAGGACACCTTGCGGGCCACCACAGTGGCACCGCCTGACCGCATGCTCTGGGTCCCGAAGACCTTGCGGACCTCCTCCTCCGTCTTACCAGTACCCTGAGCCACCATGCGGACTATTTCCCGCCTGCACACATGATAGTCCATGTGCCTGCCGTTCAACGGCACCTGAGGATCCTTCACCGCTTTCCTACCGTCCCAACCTTGGAAGAGATTCACAGCTCCTGACAACTGCCCTGCCTCGATGAGTGTCTCTGCTAAGTCCACTGGGCAGAAGTGCTTTCCCGAGCCGCGGGAGACATACACCACGTCACCGTCTCTGTACTGATCATTCTTCCTTTGGCAGAGCAAAAACACCATATGTGTGCTGTAGAACCTCATGGCCCCCACCCAGACCATCTTCATGTCCGAATACCGCAGGCACCCCGCCCACATGACTGCCCCCATGCATGCCACGGTCAGCCTGATGATGGAGAAGCAACCCTTACTGTTTGAATGGTACAACCTGATGCCGACTGCCAACAGAGCCACGGGCATGGCTGCCTTGCGGTTCCTCACCCCCAAGCCAAACTTCCTCTTGGCCTGCTCCCTCACTGCCTTGCACAGCTCCGACTTGGTGGGGTTCTGATCTCTCGGAACCAGAGCCACCTCGTGCACTGAAAAAATAGCTCCTGATGCCGTCTTGACCACTGAGTAAGTCTCTGCCCTGTTTGTCAGGAACCGCAGATACAAAGCCACTTTGACTGCCAATGCTGCGCATGGGTCCCGCGGGGGCTGCCTTTCTCTGCACCATCTGGAAAACCTGCCGAATGCTCCCAAGTAGCTGTTGCACCAGCTGCCCACTGCCCTGGTGGTCACCATATCGGTCTTCATGCTCCTCAGCAGCTCCTGCTCCAACGGGTCCCTGGGGCTGACCTCCACCTGCCGCCAGAAGGCCGACTCATGGTGCCCTCCTGCTCAATCAAGCCGAGTAGTCCACCCGCAGCGCCAACACCCTAAAGTTAGGCGGGCCCACGGCTCTCTCATTAGCCCGACCGGCCCCCGGCAGAAAAAGCGCCTCTGCCGTGTCCCGTGGAAGCTCCCTCCAGTCCCTGATAAAGGGAGCAAAGTTCTGCCCGTCCGGGCAGATGAGAGGCCACCAATGCCTGCCCGTCCGGTACGGCACGATGATTGTAGCCACCGCCGAGAACCTCCTAAGCACCTCCAAGAGCCTGCCGACCAAGCCGAAGGGAGGGTTGCACCAGTTGTTCTCCAACCACCAGTCTGTCAGAGAGAAACAGTCAACGTTCTCCGCTATGGATGTCTATACGTTGTACCCTACACGTAATTTACGCGTAATTTACGTTTTTGGACCCTTTTGAGATTTACCCGTATAGCGTATTACACATTGGGAATTCCACCACTACAACTAACACTCAGAAAATCGAAAATACGAACCGGAACATCCATCGAGAGGACGAGAGCGGCTACCTTATAGCTTCTACAACATAGTTAGATCACATTCTAAGGCATAGTTGATCCTCTTTGTGGAGTTTTTGGTCCTCTCGTTATCAGGAGATTATGGAATTGCTGTAAACAATAATCCGCTCGTTACCCTGCAACTGCAATGGACCAGGCGGTTAAGCAGTGTAGGTGTGTAACCGTCAGGAGTGCTTTGTGGTTATGCATTCATATAATAGTCTTTAATAGTTTGATTTACACATGAGATAGAAAGAATGAAAGATACATACATCTGCTTTGGCCTATGGCAGTGAATGTTTGATGCAGTGATGCAGGCAGTGATGCAGTGAATGTTTGATAGTTTGAAGGCGCTGACTGAGTCTTGAAGCATGTCGGTATCTTCCCACTCATCACTATAACTATCAGCAACCACCATACTTCCCCGAGCAGCTGCTGCCATGCTTGCAGCCGGAGAGCCGTCCACGGAACTGTCTTTGTTCTCTAGGGTTTAATAGAGTATTGGTCCAAGATCAATCCGGGATTTTGGCAATTGGGGATTCAGGCAAAACCGTCGATTTCGAGTAAATCGGCGGTTTTACGTGCCGTGCCGTAAAATCGGCCTATTTGAGACCCCACGTAATTTACGGGTAATTTACGTCCCAGACCCCTCTCGAGATTTACGCGTCTTACGTATAGACAAGCATAGGTTCTCCGAGCCTGGGCACCACCACCTGTTGTTGAACCGCGGGAGAAGTGCATTCTTGTCTGTACCAAAGCGGTCAACCGTGTGAGGGCCCCACAGACTGTCGAGCCAGTGAAACCAATGCGGGTTCAGCTGCCAGTCATCACCATCATAAATGCCAGCCAAGTAGTCTGCCTGAGCATTGAGCTCCCGAGGCACCCACACCGGGTACAGGGACACCCCGAGCCTGGTGCACTCCCAAAAAATGTCCACCACAAGCCTGTGCAAGGCGTGCTTGGAACTGCAACCCTTCTCAAGGATCTGACAGCCCGTCTAGGAGTCTGTGTACAGCTTCAGTGTGCTGCCCTGAACGAAGCCTGAGAAGGACCGAAGAGCCTGCAGGTAGCCAACCATCTCCCTGTGCGTGGAGGAAGCATCTCTCTCTGCCAGTGACAAGTGCCCCCGTGCCACCTGCTCAAGCCTGCCTGTGACTGCCTCGAGTACTGCACCCCAGCCTGTGCCGCCTGCATCCGTCCACATCCTGTTCCTGAAAGCCAAAAATACCGGCCAGATAGGGGCTTCGAATTGCCGCCTCTGCACCGACTGCCAGAACCTGAGCTCCCCTGCCACTGCCTCCGTGAGTGGAATAGGCCTGTCCCACGAGGAGTGACTCTCCACCTCAAAATACATCTCTCGGGAGAACATCTGGCACACCTTGCCCAAAGCCAAAGTGAAACTCTGGATCTTCCCTGCCAGACGGGAAAGTTCTCGGGGTGAGGTCCACTGCCTGTTGAGTGTGAATGCCACCCGGGCCTGAAAGGAGTCCCACTTCTTTTGTGGAACAAAGAAGACTCCTCTTACTGAATCAATGCCGACACCTAAGAACTCAATCAGCTGTTGAAAGTCCAGTGTGGACTTCTCCTTGTTAATCAGGAAGCCACTGTCCTCAACGTCCTGAAGAACTGAAGCCTGCTCAACTGCAAAAGGCCTGCCAGACCGTCCCTGAATAAACAGGAAATCATCAAGATAGTGAACCAAGCCTGCACCCTGCCTCCTCCACCGAGCGGCCAGCTCGTTTGTGATTTTGGTGAAGAAGAAAGGGGCAGGTGCCAGACCGAAAGGGAGGGCTTTGAAGACATAAAACCTGCCCTTCCAGCTAAAAGCCACATATGTGTGAAAGTCACTGTGTAACTCTACGTGGTGATAGCCAGAGGTCAGGTCAAAAGACCACAAGGTGCCATACTAACCGAGCAAGTCCCTCACAATAGCCAGAGACTCATACATGAATTTCTGGACCACTATGAACGAGTTGACATACCTGCCGTTCCAGATCAGCCTTTTCTTAGGTGGGCTGTCTGGGCCTGTGTCTCTATATGCCACCGCGAGAGGGGAGATAACCTCCGGACGTGTGTACCATTCCTCAGCCGCGCCAGACTGAACCAAGCCCAGCACTGCCTCTGTCACGAACTCCTCCTCTGCCAAAGCTGTCGGAGAGTTGGGAAAGAAACTGCTAGGTGGAGGGCCGTTGATCCACGTGAGTGGCACTCCGAACAACACCCAGGTCACCACTAGAGCTGAAGCAAAGGACCGCCAAAAGCCTGACCGCTGCCGAAGCCTGCCTGTAATCTTAGGGGCAGCCGTGGTAACTGCAGGGACTGCCGCCTCGTCGAACTCGGACGGGCAGTCGTGGAATTCTGCAAACAAAACTGAACCTACTAAGCTAACTAAAAGAGAGAACAAGGATCGGACGACAGGTACATTGGAAAAGACACTCCGTGTCGCGTGCCTCGCTGGGTGTGCTATGCTTTCAGTTTGAAGGTTGATCCGACGCTGACAACTCAACGCGGGCAAGCAAGTTCCGCTAAGCAACACGTCACGATCCTGGAAACGTATGATCGAGTGCGGGCACACTCCGAAATTAAGCACAACGAGCATACATTAAGCATTGCCACAAAACTGCGTTAAGCAGCCACGCAACCCGTTAACAGCAAGGCACGCTGTGGGCTCTGCAAGCACGATTTACATTGGTTTCACTTACATCGAGACAATCTGAGAAGCAATTCTGACAATTACTACGTAAGGGCCACCGCCCAATTACCGCGATAAGCAATAAATTCCGCGGGCAATAAGCCACGCAAGTTCTCTAAGGCGATAAGCCGAAGTTCCATTGGCACTACTGCCTAAGGTGAATAACACCTTTTCACTTCTCTTTCCCTTTTCCATTACGATTCTGGGGACAGTTGGGAGAGATATGATTGGGATTGCCACATATGAAACACGCCCTTCCTTGATTGGGCTGCTCGCGATTAGGAAGGTGACGCCCCCCAACAAAAGGCTTGTTCAAATTCTTTTTTCCAGCTTTTTCCTTCTCAATCTTGGCGTAGCGTTCAGCCACTGCCTTCTTGGCTTGTTTAAGCCTCTTTTCTTGCTCCTCTGTGACAACTACTGGCTCTCCCTCAAACTCTTGGGCGGTAGGCCATCCAAATTTGAACGCTATATCTACCACTTGAGCTTGGGTTTCAGCCCAGAGCATACCTTCCTCGACTGCAGCTTTTATCTTCTTGATTTTTGTCAACTCCTCTTCAGCCATTGACGCCGGTTGCTCCAAGCCTTCCAACTGTTGCTTGACGCTGAAGAAGACGTCATCAGCTTTGTCCAGCGTCTCGAACTGGCGCTTGCACGAAAGATCTTCCGATTTGGACGCACCTTGCTTGGAGTGAACGAAACCGCCTGCGGTCCAAGCTGTGGGGCGCTGAAGCTTACGTTTTTCGGGCGCTCTCGCCCCTACTGACTGAAGAATTGCGTCCAACTTTCCTGGCTGATTCGCGGAACGATTGCGCTGCTCGTGGACAAGCGCAGCGAGATACGATTGCAAATTCTTGTCATCATCGGAAAGGTTCGGGATAGTCTCATTCAACTTGACCTTATAGGTTGCGTACTCAACGGATCCTTTCACAGCCGCAATCTTTTCTTCTAACTGAGCGTCAGAAATTTCGTCCATACTGCTAAAAAACCGAAACACCGAATATATACACCACGCAGAAAATCACAGTTCAAAATAATACCCTGAATCCGAAATATGATCAAACACCGGAGCCGAACTCTCCGGAGTTCGCAACCTTATACTGCCTGACCGGGACCCTCGGTCCGGTATGTCACATAACCTGAGTTATGTGACACAGCACCTACAGACAGGCTCGGGTCAGCCCTAATTGGAGACAGTGGCACAAAGCAATTCAGTCAGAGATTGACGGCATTCTTCAGCCAGACAGGGCCGATCCAGTCACCGCCTTCCCCCCAGGTTCCACCGTCCGCCCCAGTAAGTTTGTCTTTAAGCTCAAGAAGCTGACAGACGGCTCCCTTGACAAGTTCAAGGCCAGATGCACCACCAGAGGAGACATGGACCGCACCTTCTATGAGGAGGCGGAGACCTTTGCCCCTACACCTCAGCTCACCACCTTCAGACTCCTCCTAGCGCTCTGCCTGACACACAGACTCATGCCGTACCACTATGATGTCTCTCACGCTTTCCTCCAGGCTCTAATGTCCACTACCCACGCTTGGGTACATCGCGATGTACCTAACTATATGTGTACGTTTAATGCCGCGGTGAGCCAAATTCTCGACGCGGGGTCGTGTGGCCCATTTCAGCCATTGTTGTTGACATGTCCCTTTTGGTCCTGAAGCATTTGATTTATGGTATTTAGCTCAATACGATAGTCTAGCTAGGCAGGTCATCAATATTGACAATTTCCAGAAAATGTACATTTTCAAAACTCCGAAAATCTTAGGTACATCCCTTAGGTACATCGCGTTTGATGCATGTGTGCGACCGCTAAATGATGAATATCGATACATATTTGTTACAATGGTATTTAACACCCCTTAGGGCAGTTGTAATTTAAGGGGTTTGCATTTAAACACTCAAGCACGCCTTCACTCAACACGCCTTTGTAGCTACCTATAACTGATCCCACAACATGTGCATTCACGAAAATTGATATTTCGCCTTAGGGGTTCGCACGTACTAGTGAACGATGTTCATCAGGTAGGGTTAGAGGCTTGTATGGACACCGTCGGAGAACTCAGGAACGTCGGATTTCTGCCGTTCGCTTGCGGAACTCCACTTGGAGTCGAAGGCTGCAGCGTGTGCCTTCACTTCGCGTCCTTGGAGGAGCTGCCCTATTGCGTGACGAGCGGCCATGTTGGAAACGGATGCCGCGAGCGAGGTCAATAGCGCGGAGGGGCAATATTTTTTTGGATTCTCCAACTACATAGGAATTAAAGTTTATCGAGGTCTACTACCAGGATCCAACAGAACGTTCGCAGAGAGAAAAATGACGAGCTTGCCGAATATGACGGAAAAACATTTATTTTGACCTGCCTGTATGTTTCTGCTCTTGTGCCGGCTAGAGGGTTCCAATTTGTGTATCAGAATAGCACAGTTGGATTAGCAGTTAAGTTTGTCACCCTAGCTCCTGCCCTAACTTATCTTGACATCTCTGACTTACCTGTCAGTCACCACCCACAGTGCTGGGGTGGTGTGCTGAAATCTGTATAGGTAGCCCTGACCGGGAGTCCCGGTGCAGGCCCCTATGACAGATTCCTAGGTAGCCAACACTGGACCGTGACTGATCCGTAAGCATGTGCTGTGACACACCGAGTGTCACAGGTAGCTAGACTCGAGACCGTTCCGACTCCGTGACCGTTCCGGGTATATCTAGCTTAGGGTTTATTTCTTATAAGAGTTTATCTATATTGGTTCACTGACTGTCTGATATCTTGAACCGGGATATTCCAGTACCGCGCGATGCCCTGACAGAGAGCGCACCGCAACGGCAGATTATGGGGAAATTGTATCCTTCGTGTTTCACTCTTCGCCGCCTACGTGGCACTGTGGGGACTCGGTACTCCGCACCGCACCAGAATCGCCATCAATAGCCAGAGTCGCTCAAACGTCGGAGCGCTCGTCCGGCATGCGAGAGGTCCGTGAATCGACTCCTGGCCTGGCTCACAATTTTCGGGCTTCTCGTCTAACGGTGCAGAGTACCGAGTCCCCACAATGCCAGGTAGGCCCCGGCGAAGAGTGAAACACGAAGGATACAATTTTCCCCGAATCTGCCGTTGCGGTGCGCTCTCTGTCGGGGCATCGCGCGGCTTGTGCGGCGCGACTGTTGGGGGCGCGCGGCTTGTGCGGCGCGATTGTATCCTCCCTGAAGAACCTCTGGTGGACCCAGAAACGTTACAAACCCTAAGTATAATTTATGTTGGATATACCCCTAAGACCCGGGATATATTCACTCAGTGATAATTTTCTCAGAATGTATTAAAGTTGATAAGTTAACCCGTTATATGGGCATAAACAGTTAGGGTTCTGGTTCGGGTGACAGTCACAAACAGAGTATATTGCTTACCGTGGCGGGCCGGCCCGGGGCCGTAGCTCACCACTCCGGGCCGCATGCGGGCCGATGACAATTTGTCAAAAATCGATAAAATTTTGGAAATTTATTGATTTTCCCCTCAATGCGACTCGGCCCATCCGCAACTTTTCCTTCGGTCCGCCTTCGGCCCGGGCCTCCGTGACACGGCCCAAGGCCGGCCAATCCCAGGAAGATATCTTCCCTGGCTGCGGCCGCCCACGACGGCGGGCTGCCCCAGCAGCGGCGCTGAGCTGCGGCCGCCCACGGCAGCGGGCTGCCCCAGCAGCGGCGCTGAGCTGCGGCCGCCCACGGCAGCGATCTGCCCCAGCAGCGGCGCTGAGCTGCGGCCGCCCACGGCAGCGAGCTGCATGTCCAAAACGCAGTCTCAGCAGCCTGGCACGGCACCCAGCGGCTGTACGCCCGAGGTCCAGCATGTGCATCCTGGTACGGCGCCCAGCGGCTGTATGTCCAAAACACAGTCTCCGCAGCCTGGCACGGTATTTAGCAGCAGCACGCCGGAGGTGCAGCATGTGCATCCTGGCGCAGCACCCAGCGGCTGCATGTCCAAAACGCAGTCTCCGCAGCCTGGCAGTCCAAACCGCAGTCTCCGCAGCCTGGCACGGCACCCAGCAGCTGCACACCCGAGGCGCAGCATGTGCATCCTGGCGGGGCGCCCAGCGGCTGCGCGATGGATGGGGCTTTTGGGTGGACGTACGAGGACCTCCTTTACCCGAATGGCAAATGGTACCCGATGGACAGGGAGCCAATTTTGCTGCGGCTGCCCACGACGGCGAGCTGCCCCAGCAGCGGCGCTGAGCTGCGGCCGCCCACGGCAGCGAGCTGCCCCAGCAGCGGCGCTGAGCTGCGGCCGCCCACGGCAGCGAGCTGCATGTCCGAAACGCAGTCTCAGCAGCCTGGCACGGCACCCAGCGGCTGTACGCCCGACCACCTTCGGCACCTCCAAGGACACCACGTTGTGCACATGATGCCATACACCAGGCTTCAACGCCTCCTCGTTCATCTTCAAGAACTGCCCAATTCCAATGCTCTCCTTCACCGCCGCCTTCTGCTGCGTTCCATTTCGGAGCGTTCCGCCTGCCATCTTCCATTGTCGCAACCCTTCGGAGTCCGGGTTCCCTCGCGACATCCCGAGCCAAGGCTTCATCCACTCCGGACGGGGGGCCTGGGCCTTCATGTCCTCCGTATCATGCTCATCCTTCTGTTTATGTTCATCCAACTCACGCTGCTTCTTGTCGCAAATCCAAGCCGCGTAAGCGGCATCCTCCACCTCAAAGGCCTGCAACTCTTGACGCAGCTTCCCCATTTCAGTCCTCAGCTTACCTAGAGCCTGTTTCTGCTTCTTTGTTTTTGGGTTATGTTGCCCCGCGTCCTCCTCCGCAAACCAATCCGCCACTTCCTGTCTCTTCCGCTTCCGATCTTCACGTGTTTCACGATCCTCCTCCGACTCCTTTTCAAAGTCAAACTTTGCTTCCTCCTCCTCATCTTCCTCCTCCTCCTCTTCCTTCTCCTCCTCATCCTTCTCCTCCACAACCGGCTCCTCACCTTCTTCCTTTTCCTCCTCTTCCTCCTCACCCGCCTCCTCTTTGTCATCATCCCCACCCGACTCACCCTCCTGTTTCTCTTCCTCTTCCTCGTCAACATCCCCACCCGTCTCACCAGCAGCTTCCGCAAGGGTCTTGATGCCACTCTCCTGAGCCTCCGCAGCAGTCTCCTGCCACTCAACCAGCTCGTTGTGCTTCTTCAGCAAGTCCTGCACGACTTTCGGCTCGACATCCGGGTTCAGGCGAGCCAAGTTAGTAGTCTTGGAGCAAGTCTGGTTGACGTCGAAGAAAGTACCATCGTACCTGTAAACAAAAGTATAACACCCATCACCTTTCCGCATGAAAATATAGTTCCAGGTTTTAACCAAACCGTGGGAGGTGGACTTACTTTCCGGCGCTCAAGTCCGCCAGGAACTTGGACGCCGCCTCCGGTTTGTTCGCCTTCCCCTTGCCGCTTTGAGGCTCCAGCTGTGTGCGGACTTCTTGACGAAGCAGCACAAAGGAGCACAAGTCTGTGAACGCGCGTGTGGTTCCGATGAAGCTCAGAGCCGCGCATTGCTTCTTCTTCTTGAGGTGGAGCTCGCCATTCTCGTCCTTCACGGCGAACTTGACGTTCTCGTTTACCTTAAGGAAAACCTGAGCCATGTGTCCGTCGGGTCTTTGGACGAGGTGCGGCACCAGACAAGCACCACGAAAGGCCACGCGCAAGTGTTGGCTCGCATGTTCTTGCAGTCGGAGAAGCGCATGAAAGTGATACAGGTTGGCTAACCGACCGTCCGTTTAAATGCACGTGGAAGACACGACGGCTTCCTGGACCGCAGTTACACGTTGTCCTCTGGTCGAGGTGAACCATCGCGGGTGATATTTGGTCATCTGGCTCGGGCGGCTCAATAACGCATCAGCTGCTCCTGCTACTCATGGCGCCAAACGATGACTCGCGTGGGAAGGTCGACTTCGGTGAAGCTGTGCTTGTGCCTGTCCACCCTCCTATTCCGCGCTGGTTTCAAACCGGGACATGCATTTTACGTGCAAGCGGGGTTCACCACGGAGGAGATCGACGACATCTTAACGGCGCTGGGATCCCGCCTCACCACCGGCGATCGTGTCGGGAGTGAGGAACTGGTCTACGGGCAATGGATGATGGTGCCGGGTACCGGTAGGAAAGCAAGTTGCGCGGCCTCCGAGTCCCGCAAGGGTTGCGTGACGGCGAAGACCCACAAGCAATCCCAGCCCATCCTTTCAAAGGATGGCCCAAGGGTGGTGGTCATGGGTCGGCGCAAGGTGAATGGTCAGTGGGTAAATCACAAGTTTCAATTCTGTCTTCTCCACCAGTGCTGCGCTACGGTATTGCCCAACTACTGTGATGTACCGCCTTCACCTACGGACCTGGTTGTTGCACCTGGGTTGTCACTAACTAAGGAACAACGGCTTGGAGCTGGGGCCTTGACCTTTCAAGAGCAGTAAATCGGGTACGAAAGCGACATCGTTGTTTGCATTGGTACGTTTTGTTGGGCTTTGGACTAACGTGATAGTAGTTCCACAGGTACACGATGGGAAATATGCGACGGAGTGACAAGGGATAATGTGAAAGTTTGTTAGGGATCTTGGCGGCGAAAGAAGTATGTTTTGAACCGAACTGGGGGGCCGGCCACCCGGACTTGTGGTCAGTAGTGGTCCGCGAAAGCACGTGAAAAACCAATTGAGAACGTAGTTGGTCAATGCACGAAGACGAGTAGGCGATGGGGCGAAGGGCACAAGAAATGGTGAAGTCGTGTTAAACTCTAGAGGCGAAACATGCGCGCCGGTAACTTTGCTTTGAATATTGATTTGAAGAAGCAATGTGAGATTTTGTTGTGGTTCTTGAACCCAAGAATATGTTTGCCTTGAATATGAAAAAAAACAACTGTGTAAACCCTAAAAAACAGGGACCAACCCAACCAAAGAAATTCCTGAAAGTGGTTAAAAAGATATATATATTTTTTGAAAATTCGGAATTTTTCCGAAACCCCAAAAAGGCCTGAAATCCATATAAAACTATACAAAAAATTTGGGGGTTCATCGATGAACCCCCAAAAATGTATTTCATAAAATCAGGCGTAAACAGTATCATTTTGCTGCCGATTTTCGAAAAACTGTTGAAGCTTAAAAACTCGGCAAATATTGTATAAGTTTACTTTAAAATTTCTGTTTTCCTCGTACAACCCCCCAAAACAGTTTCCTTAATTCAGGCTGAAAAATATCATTTTGGGGTAAAATTTAGGAATATTTCTTAAACCCTAAAACTGCCGGAAATTTAAATGAAATTACATCAAACTAGGAAAACTCTTAAAGCCTAGATTCGGTACAATTGTCAATTTTTTAAGGGCCTCCCATTGTAAAACTCCCCAACTCCCAAAACTCCCAAACTCCCCAAATGTGTAGAATGCTCTTCGAGCTGTACATGTCTTCTAACTTGCACATCACCGTAGCCCAGAGCGTGAGTACTTCCTGCTGTGTCATCAACACATCATGAGCCTCTCTATCGCATCCCCGTTCATCACCCCACATCCGTCACACCAGTCCCCGTCTCCCGCACCGCTCAGCAGTCGTCATACCGTATACCGCCACACTTTCCCTATACTCCGATCGTGGCGGTATGCTTGTGGTTACCTACTACGCCCCATATAATATAACATATGATAATCATATTATAAAACATTTTCAGAAGTTACGAATTTTCGTCCTATAATATCAAGGCTCAAACAAGGATTGAGAGAACTGTATACACACATTAACTATTGGGCCAGTCGATAAGAATAAGATCTCCACCATGCCATCATGGTGCAATTCAGGGCATGCGGGGGAAATGTACTATCAATATTTTGAATGCTGCACGGTGCCACGCTTACGATTTATTTTATGCTGACAAGGCCAATACCTGCGACACGTTCACGCTTCGTCTACGATCGAGACACGTAGTATACAATTTTGGTCAATGCCACCGTATCATAATTATTTAACGCTACGATTGCGGGTTTGATTTTAACCCGCAAGTAGCAAGTAAGCGCGCAATAAACTTCCCTAAGCCCATCTTTATAAAGAGCAAGGCTTTGTTGCCCCCCCCTGGCATATCC
The DNA here is from genome assembly GCA_001247695.2 of Cymbomonas tetramitiformis. Classification (NCBI taxonomy): domain Eukaryota; kingdom Viridiplantae; phylum Chlorophyta; class Pyramimonadophyceae; order Pyramimonadales; family Pyramimonadaceae; genus Cymbomonas; species Cymbomonas tetramitiformis. Next base: position 7,200 of record LGRX02034810.1, on the reverse strand, counting down.
TCGTATATGCAGTCATTTATGAGACCAACGCACGCATCTGGAAACGGCGCTTTTATGCAGCTCTACACAGTGTGAACAGTGGTGTTTCAGAAGATGACCCGTAGTGGCGCTCACTGCAGAACAGCAGGCATTCGAATAACATACTGGGGAACACCGGGAAATATCCACAAGAATGAATAGGTGGATCCATAGGAATGGATAGGAACGAATACACGTGAATATATGTGGATCGCCCCGCCTCATATGATGACATGGTAGATCAGCATATAGCCATTTAACACCGTGATAATACGACACTCAAAGTGGCTTAGTCTCATTCTCCTGTCTGCTGCCCTACTACACACGAAGACCCTTGCTGCATGATCCAAACATCTCTATAAGCTAGTTGTGCTATGTAATATTACTATGCAATATGCATCGTTACACCTTGGGCACGCCTTCGGCTGCAGGTTGTGCTTCACATCCATATGTGTTTATGACTTATCTGCTGCCCAATGAGCCATCCGAAGATGTAAAACCTCCATCAGGGTGGATATTGCATCAGCTCTACCTGAAGCACCATGTGGGACAGGTTTTCTCAGACGTTGATGGGAGATATCATCAAGAAATCACCGAGCATGACGCTCAGCCAACCCAATTTTATGATCCATTCGATCCATCAATGGGGGGAAGTCGCGCGCACTGAAGAAAAAAACATAGTTTGCAGTCATCCCCACACACCATGTCGACATTGCACAACGAGGGGAGCTTCAGCGCATGCTTCGTTGAGGACTGAACAGGGACCCCGAGAGAGAGAACTGGCTTCCACTGCTCCTTCGCAAGTTATTGGCCAAAACTTCGAGTGCAGACAGTTGAAAGGGTGTGAAAGGAAGTTGCCAAACATGGGGATTACTATCATTGCACAACCGCCTCCTCGGATCATATTTGCTTTGACATGGAAAGTGTGCAAAATGCATTTTGTGAACTCTCCACAACGTCGTGCCCATCGCCCCTTGTGGCTGGCGATGCGAATGTGTACTCCCCTGTATGGACGATCTAGTGGCCTGGTACTTGCTCTCGAGGGGTGTGAGGGGTGGCCACCGTTTCTGTGCCATGGAGCAAGTACCAGGCCACTGCATCGTTCAAGAGCAGCATCGATGCCACCGTCGTTGTGAGTTCAAACCAATTCCTCTCCACACCCCTCAAAGCAGTCGTGACCTACACAGCGCTCGGGACTGTGACACATCCCAAGCCGAGGCACTTCCCTTCATGGCGCCGTTCATTTAATCCAAGTCCCAAGCTAACTCTTCCATTGCACCATTGCTGATGTGTCATCGTCATCTCTAAGCAATGCCAATGGCGGACGTACTTGACTTTCTAGGTCAAACTGTGCAGTGCTCGAGACGCCCGGATCCACGCTTTCTAGCCATCGCCAGAATTCCAAAGGAAAAGGCAATCGGGTATACCTGCGGCAGCCAGAACAATCTTGTCGATGACCGGCTCTGGACGCCAGCCCTTCTTACGTCGGAAAGATTGCTCCGCCTGAAAGAAGCCCCCAACCCCCAAATGCAGCGTCACCGTAGAGATGTCTCCTGCGCAAGCGTCATCTCGTAAAAGGGTCCCCTGGCGCACACTCTAACTCATCGACGGCTCCCTCCCAAGCAACATCTCATCGAAGGGCTCCCTCGCAATTAAAAAATGCCACACCCCAGAAGAGAACCCTAAACCTCAAAAGAGGACACGGGAAAAGGCTGCAAGGTCGCCTGTTCTCCATCGGATTGACCACCCGTGAACCTGCTGCTTCAAGCTGACCCGCAGATATGATCCTGCGGCACACAGGATTTTAGGTTCCCGAACTCCGCTGGGTTCAGTGACCCGAGCTACGGCATGCCAGCCTTGACTGTCACCGCTTATACCGCGGTGGCTGACGTGTTCCAAACAGGCGGCGCTATGGCATCCCGGGGCATGGCTGCTGCTGAGCTTCCATCTACTCGCGGGCCGCACACGGTTGGATGGCCTGGGTGCAGGGAGATGCCTGGAAAGCATCCACGTAGGCGAATCGGGGCCAGATCGCTGCGATCGCTGCCTGCATCCGGCTCACCTCTGCCTGCAACGTCTCCTCCCCCTCCTATGCCCTACCTCAGCAACGCCTTGCTCTCATCGGCCGGGCCCACTTTCCCCCAAGTGGGAAAGTGGGCCCCACGCCACATGTGGCAATTTCTGCAGGTTGCCAGGGAAAGGTGCGCTGCAAGGCCGATAGGGTCTTGCAGCACACCCCTCGATATGCGCAGAGAGCTGCTGGAGGTATGCGTGGGGGACCACCACGAGCTCCTCATGATCACACATATCAACGACTCACAGGCGGCCGCCGCTCCTCATAATCAAACATATCAACGAGCTCCTCATAATCAAACATATCAACGACTCACAGGCGGCCGCCGGCTCGGTGTTCTCAAAGGGAGTAAAGCGGGCAGGGCTGATGCTGGAGGGAGGTGCCCGGAAGGGGTGCCCGGAAGGGGTGCCCGGAAGGGGTGCTGGGAAGAGGCAGCAAAGGTTGTTGCAAGCTGCCATCAGGGAATTGGAGCGCAGGAAAGATGGTGCCGATTCACGGCCGTGACTGCACATGCATTGCATTCCGCCGGGGTGGGTGGGGAGGTTGCCTGGGAAGGCAGGAGGCGGGATGGGGAAAGGGGGGACTGGGAAGGCGGGGGGGGATCTCACCTGGGGATGCTCTGTAAGTACTCGAACATGGTGCCGAGGCGGGCGCGAGGACGCGCACGGCGATGGCAGTCAGGTCAAGATCCGATTCATACGCCACGTGGATGTCATCCTGGATGATGACGGGGATGCAGCCGTGCAGCAAGGCGTCCTCCTGTGTTCTACCCCTCTCAACACCACTCGGCGATGAAGCGGCACTTCCTCCCGCGCTCTCCTACTATCCGCACTTCTGGCCGCCACAGAGGAAGAGCGCCTCTCCTAAGGCTGGCTGGGCATGCGAATGCAGCACTGCTATGGCCGGGCTGGGGTTCCGTCCGCAGTGAAACCAGAAGATCAGTAGCAAGCAGAATCCGCGGGTGGCGATGGAGCGATAGCAAGGTGGCTGAGGATCAGCCACAGGGAAAATCGCGCGGGCGGAAGGGCTGTTTCTTGGAATCAAGAACCGACAGGCCGGAAGCTGGCGGCGGAGCGGCGTGGTGCCTCCGAGCTCCCGGTGCCAACTTCACGACTGGGCCAATCACGAGTCCCCGAGGGCGCGCGGAAGGGTGCATGCTCACCATGCGGCCGCTCCAGCCGTTCCCCGGGAAGACCCCGCAGAAGCGCGCCAGGGACAGGGACACGCTGTAGCCCTCCGCCCTCCCGCGCGCCATGACGACGTCCGTCCGGTTGAGCGCTGTGTGGGAGAACGGCACAACTCCCTGCCCTCACCCTCACCCAGGCGGCATCCCGCCCCGCCTCACCGCTGCCAGTGTGACAGGCGCGCGGGAGGGCGGGATGCCACTTGTCCGATACTGTAGAATTTGTGGGGCGGGGAACATAGCCACAGGGGACAGGTACATAGCCACAGGGAACAGGTACACAGCCACAGGGGACAGGATGCAGCCAATGGTGTGGTGTTCAAGAAGATAGGATAATATGCAGGGCGCAGGGAGCAGGAGGGACGACACTGTGGCAGCGCATGGCGCACCTTGAGCGAGTGCAGCCACTTGCTGCCTGATGCCCATGCTATAGTTGCTGTTGTGTGCTCCCAGGTCCCCCCTGGACCCCGCGCTCAACCCCACCCCCCCTTCGTCAAGATCAGCTTGGCGGGCCAGGCAGTGCGGGGCCCCGGTGATGGCAGTGAGAGCTTGGCGCAGGTGGCGGCGGGGGCCCCGGTGATGGGGCGAGAGCTTGGCGCAGGCAGCACGGGGCCCCAGTGATGGGCGAGAGCTTGGGCGCAGGCAGCGGGCCCCGGTAAGATGGGGCGAGAGCTTGGCGCAGGCAGCGCGGCCCCCGGTGATGGGGCGAGCTTGGCGAGGCAGCGCGGGCCCCGTGGATGGGGCGAGAGCTTGGCGCAGGTGCAAGGAGCCCCGCATGGGGCGCAGAGCTTGGCGAGGCAGCGGGGCCCCGGTGATGGGTGAGAGCTTGGCGGCAGTGCGGGCCCCGGTGATGGGGCGAGCTGGCGCAGGCAGCTGGGCCCCGTGATAAGGAGAGCTTGGCGAGGAGAGGCAAAGGCCCCGTGATGGGGCGAGAGCTTGGCGCAGGCAGCGCGGGGCCCCGGTGAGGGCTTAGCTTGGCGCAGAGGCAGTGCGGGGCCCCGTGATGGGGGCTAGAGCTTGGCGCAGGCAGCGCGGGCCCCGGTGATGGGGTGAGAGCTTGGCGCAGGCAGCGCGGGGCCCCGGTGATGGGGTGAGAGCTTGGCGCAGGCAGCGCGGGGCCCCGGTGATGGGGCGAGAGCTTGGCGCAGGCAGCGCGGGGCCCCGGTGATGGGGTGAGAGCTTGGCGCAGGCAGTGCGGGGCCCCGGTGATGGGGCGAGAGCTTGGCGCAGGCAGTGCGGGGCCCCGGTGATGGGGCGAGAGCTTGGCGCAGGCAGCGCTGGGCCCCCGGAGGGGCGAGAGCTTGGCGGAGAGTAGAAAAGTGGGCCCCGGTGATAGCGAGAGCTTGGCTGCAGGCAGCGCGGGGCCCCGTGATGGGGTGAGACAGCGCAGGCAGCCGGGCCCCGGTGATGGGGTGAGAGGCTTGGCGAGGCAGCTGGGCCCGTGTGATGTGGGGCTAGAGCCGAAGCAGGCGGGCGCTGGGCCCCGGGTGGATGGGGCAGGAGCCGCTAGGCAGTGCGGGCCCCGGTGATGGGGGCTGGGGCGAGAGCTTGGCGCAGGTGCGGGGCCCCAGATGGGGAAGGAGCTGAATAGGCAGAAGGACCGGTGATGGGGTGGAGAGAGCTTGGGCGCAGGCAAGCTGGGCCTCCCGTGATGGGGCGTAGAGCTTGGCGCAGGCAGCGCGTCCCGGTGATGGGGTGAGAGCTTGGCGCAGGCAGCGCGGGGCCCGGTGATGGGGCGAGAGCTTGGCGCAGGCAGCGCGGGGCCCTGGTGATGGGGCGAGAGCTTGGCGCAGGCAGCGCGGGGCCCCGGTGATGGGATGAGAGCTTGGCGCAGGCAGGGCTGCGTGCGGAGCTGGGCTCTGCGCGGCGCTGCGACTCAGGGCGCAGGCGGTGCCGCACCTGAAGAAGAAGAGATACTTCTCGGGTGACATGGCGGCGGCCGACGTGTTGAGGAGGCGCGAGCGGATGAAGTGCGAGGGCCTCCGCCAGGCCGGCAGCACCACATCCTGCGGCGCCCACCACGGAGGCGCGCGCTACATGTCACACTCTGCAATACCTGGCAGTGGGATGCGGAGAGGCGGCGCGGCGGCGCGGGCGCGTTCAAAGTGTCCAAAGAGGAAGGCGCACCTTGGCGGGGTCGTGGCAGGCGTGTTCACCGTACCGCCTGCGCCGCACTGCCGGGGGCAGCCGGTCCCACTGGTGCATGCGGAAGGTGTGTGTGGAGTTCGGGGGACCCTGGCACCCAACATCCCGCCGACACACTGCCTCAGAGCTCGGAGCACATTCGGCTCCTAGGCTGTTGCGCCCGGCATATGAATTACTGCCATTACTGACGGCGCCCGAACAGGGCCATCACACGACCGGTACACCCTTGGCGCCATCTGCAGGTAGGCCCGGGGAGACCCGAGGACAGCTGGGGAGCTAGTGCAAAGATCAAGAGTGCCGCTTCCTTGCGAGTTATTCACAGAGTGCTGGGGGTCATCGGGAGGTGGCGGGCGCAGCCGCCCTCACCCGATGCACCCCAACTGCTGGCATTGTCCAGGCAGGGCGGTTATTGGGAATGGCGCCCGTGGAGAATGGCTTTCCGCCCGAATACAGCTGAATGCCGAATGCCGCCCATGTCTGTGCCGCCCGTCGATGAAACTTGCCGTCCGATCCGCAAGATTATTGCAGTTCGGACCAGCTCTCGTCCAGGAGCTTCAGTTCGGTTCGGTCAGAATGTTTTGGGAACCGCAACGCCGTCTCATATCATACCAAGGACATGGATGGTATGACATGTCGCGACATGGATGGTATCGCCCGACTCGAGGGCATGCCACCCATGTCCGCGACTCCATTCTCAATAACCGCCTTGCCTGGACAGGTGCAACGCGTGCGTGCATAGGCTAGGCCCTCGTGTCCCCTAACCTCAGAGGTTTCAGGCAACACCGGTGAATGCACTACTATTCCCCTCCAACCAGTCCAAGAATGAAACCGGCGACCTGCTCAGCATCATCGCCGCTCAGTTTACATTGATCAGTGATGTGGGCACGTCGCCTTCCGAGGGACTTCTTCTCTGCAGAGAGGGACACAGCGCAGGGCCAAAGAAACATACCGAAACGCAGCCGTCTGGGGCGCATAAGCCATCAGCTGTCCATCAGGGGGAGAAGGAGTGTCGACTGCCAGACGGAGGCCAACGATCGAAGTGAATCTGGCCAATCAGAAGGCCTCATCGCGACTCGCCCGCTCATGATGCCAGGCTCCACAGGCTACCACAGAGGCGCGCAGAGGGGGAGCATACTGGCGTGATGCGGCCCCAGTGCGTGAGCAGGATGGACGGCCAGATCTCCTTCGGGGCGAAGCAGGCGCCTTCGTCGTGGCCCATCACAAACATGTGGTCCCGGCCACGCGTGCGGTTCCAATAGGGCAGCGCGCTTGCGATGTACTGCTGCGCCGCTTGATATAAGCCTGAAACACGCAACAAGCACCGCACTCGGGCCTCCACGCCACTCGGAAGTGGAGAGCGAATGCTCCCACGCACCACTCCCAGGATCATGGCAGCGCCGGCATCGCCGGCATGGGGACCCCCGCTCAGTCCACTAAACACTGGACTGAGTGCCTAGTGACTGCACCGCCCTATCAAGTACACTGACCTGCGGTATAAAACCCGCTGTTGAAGAACTTCTTCGACCGTAGATCATGGCGAGGGCTTGGTCCAACGTACCTGCATTCCCGCCATGCCCACCGGTTTCCACCTCGCAGTGTGAAGCAAATGTTGGGCATCAGACGCAGCCCTCCTCGGGTGCGGGCCCGAGCCTTCCCCGTCGCGCTCCCCTTCGAGGGGTTCCCAGTTTGGAGGTGAGGGGCAAGCATCCGCGCAGAGCCCCAACGCCGTCATCGCAGACATCCGCGCAGAGCCCCAAGGCCGTCATCGCAGACATCCGCG
>LGRX02034809.1:0-26058 GCA_001247695.2 Cymbomonas tetramitiformis | reverse complement strand
GGCACACTGAGGAGCACGGTGTGGCGCACCGAGGAGCACGGGTGGGCGCACCGAGGAGCACGGGTGGGCGCACCGAGGAGCACGGGTTGGCGCACCGAGGAGCACGGGGTGGCACACCGAGGGCGGTGGGCGCACCGGGGAGCACGGGTGGGCGCACCGAGGAGCAAGGTTGGGCGCACCGAGGAGCACAGGTTGGCCTCACCGAGGCACGGGTTGGCTCACGAGGAGCACAGGTTGGCGCTCACCGAGGAGCACGGGTTGGCGCACCGAGGAGCACGAGTTCCGATCACTGAGAACGCAGTTGGCACACTGAAAGGAGCACGGGTTGGCACACACCGAGGAGCACGGGTTGGCTCACCGAGGGCACGGGTTGGCACACCGGGAGCACGGGTTGGGCGCACTGAGGAGCACGGGTTGTAGCACACCGAGGAGCACGGGTTGGCTCACCCCGAGGAGCACGGGTTGGCACACCGAGGGGAGCACGGGTTGGGCGCAGCGGGGAGCACGGGTTGGCGCACTGAGGAGCACGGGTTGGCACACCGAGGCACGGGTTGGCGCACCGAGGAGCACGGGTTGGCACACTGAGGAGCACGGGGTGGCGCACCGAGGAGGCGGGCCACGGGTGCAAGGCGCACCGAGGGAGCACCAAAGGAATTGGGGCGCACCGAGGAGCACGGGTTGGCGCACCGAGGAGCACGGGTTGGCGCACCGAGGAGGCACGGGTTGGCGCACCGAGGAGCACGGGTTGGCACACCGAGGGCACAGGTTGGCACCGAGAGGAGCACGGGTTGGCACACCGAGGAGCACGGGTTGGCACCGAGGAGCACAGGTTGGCACACGGGAGGAGCACAGGTTAGCACACCGAGGCACGGGTTGGCGCACCGAGGAGCACGGGGTTGGCTTTACCGAGGAGCACGGGTTGGCACACCGAGGGCACGGGTTGGCACACCGAGGCACGGGTTGGCACACCGAGGAGCACGGGTTGGCTCACCGAGGGAGCACGGGTTGGCTCACCGAGGAGCGAGGTTGGCACACAGGAGCACGGGTTGGCACACCGAGAACGGGTTGGCACACCGAGGAGCACGGGTTAGCACGCCCGAGGAGCACGGGTTAGGGCTCACTGAGGAGCACGGGTTGGCTCACCGAGGCAGCGAAGGAGGGGAGGGATGTGCCCGCCATGGCACTGCGCCAGTCTGTGGTATGTGGTATGGTCTGTGCCATGTCTGGGGTACACCCGGTGGTATGTGGTATGGTCTGTGCCATGTCTGTGGTACAGCCGGTGTGCCAGCGAGACCCGGTAGTGTGATACCAAGCGATACAACAGATAGATGAGGCACAAGAAAGAGAGGTTGACATGCTGAGATAGAGAGTTAGAGACGCAGCTAGCCGACATCTGATGACACACCCCGCAGTGCAGCATTTGGCGACCTCACGAGAGGCGCCTGCGCTGCTGCCGTGGTCCGGGGGCTCACCTGTCGGAAGAGGAGCCGGCACAGCACTCCGCATATTTTGATACCATGCGATCTTGTCATCATTCCTTGAGGCGGACAGCACGTCGATGTCCCCGTCGCCATCCACGTCCGCTGCATACACTGAACGTGCATCGTCGGCCAGTGTGCTGATGACCTGCTGGCTGCCGAAGCCCCCGCTCCCATCGTTTGCATACCATGCGATCTTGTCATCACTCATTGAGGCGGACAGCACGTCGATGTCCCCGTCGCCATCCACGTCCGCTGCATACACTGAATATGCATTAACGGCCAGTGTGCTGATGACCTGCTGGCTGCCGAAGCCCCCGCTCCCATCGTTTGCATACCATGCGATCTTGTCATCCTCGTATGAGGCGGACAGCACGTCGATGTCCCCGTCGCCATCCACGTCCGCTGCATACACTGACCTTGCACCATCGGCCAGTGTGCTGATGACCTGCTGGCTGCCGAAGCCCCCGCTCCCATCGTTTGCATACCATGCGATCTTGTCATCACCCGCTGAGGCGGACAGCACGTCGATGTCCCCGTCGCCATCCACGTCCGCTGCATACACTGATAAATGCACCATCGGCCAGTGTGCTGATGACCTGCTGGCTGCCGAAGCCCCCGCTCCCATCGTTTGCATACCATGCGATCTTGTCATCACGCTGAGGCGGACAGCACGTCGATGTCCCCGTCGCCATCCACGTCCGCTGCATACACTGACCTTGCACCATCGGCCAGTGTGCTGATGACCTGCTGGCTGCCGAAGCCCCCGCTCCCATCGTTTGCATACCATGCGATCTTGTCATCACGTATGAGGCGGACAGCACGTCGATGTCCCCGTCGCCATCCACGTCCGCTGCATACACTGACCTGCACCATCGGCCAGTGTGCTGATGACCTGCTGGCTGCCGAAGCCCCCGCTCCCATCGTTTGCATACCATGCGATCTTGTCATCACACTGAGGCGGACAGCACGTCGATGTCCCCGTCGCCATCCACGTCCGCTGCATACACTGAATATGCACCATCGGCCAGCGTGCTGATAATTCGAGGAGTAAACCCAGAAGTTGTTGTTGGACTCGCTGTGGGTGAGCCTGACACTGCAGCTGCGGTGCACCCCATCAACGCGCCCAGACGTCAATTCGGCGTGAAGGGCGCCGCAGAACCCTCAGACAGCAGCGCAACTCACACGCCTCTCGCCTGCTCAGGGGTCGCAGCAGACAGGTCATCTTACGCATGGATGTGCAGCAGTCTCGTGGGCCGAGCGCGCCAAGAGTATTAGCGACTGTGCGCCTAGGATGCGCAGTGTCCAACAGCCTCGTGTCATACATCAGCCCACAAAACAGACGGCTGCATCAAGGGTGATGCCGGCATGAGACATCTGGTCCCTGCACAGGCGCAGTTGGGAACCTCGTCGACGCGAACTCGACGAGCCCTCGCAAAAAGCCTCCGCGCATTCATTTCTTCTAAATGTCCTCCTGGTCTATGGACAACTTCAGCAGGGCATTACGTCCCGTAGGCAGCCTCACATCCCGACGTCCCTGTCGAGGATGTATCGGGGAGTGTCACGGGCTCTTTACAAATTCGCTTCAGAAAATGCACTTTTGCTTAATGGCCTCGTTTCCACCTTCCGGCCATTTTCAAAGAACCGCGAGCTTGTACGTGTGACATCATTTCGAAGTTTGTGTGGATAATTCATTTCTCAATTATGCTGGGAGTACGGGGGAGGGAATTTCTGACCCTCATTGAGCCCGAGGCTCGTTGAGGGACTGACGCTTTTTTTCTGGGATTTTTTATTTGTTTTTGCTCACTGGGGAGTTTTCTTCGGGACGGAGTTCCGATGAATCCGCCAGTTCGACTTTCCTGACTTCAGATTGGCTGCTGTGCGACAACCTGAACCGTGGTGAGAGAGACAGAGTCTCGAAAGTCTGACGGCATGGAATGCCCGCGTCATGACTGGTCACAGTAACTTCACGGAAGTTGAAGGGGTTGAGGGAGATGGTAAGACATCTCGACTGATGACACATCACGGAGTGATGTGGAGCGACACTTGAAATGACGTGAAATGCCAGGCATCGTAGGGCCTGCGTTTCATCACCGGAGTTTGTGAACTTGAAAGGTCTTTCGGAAAGCTTTGAAAGCTTTGCAAGGGACACTTTTCATCATTATGCGAGTGCTTCTGGGATCCGAGTCTACCAACTAAAAAAGTTACCCACGCTCGACAGGACCCATGGGGACCACAGACCCACTGCCGCAACAACAGAGAAAACACTATTATAAATACTTTTCATCATTCTGCGAGTGCTTCTAAGCTCCGAGTCTACCAACTAAAAAATTTACCCACGCCCGCCACTCCCTCGGGTAAAGCAACTTGCAGGTTGGCGTGAGCCCCTGCAGTTGGGCTGACTCTTCAGCTACCCAGCTGACTACCACCTCCCTAGGAAGCACTCAAAGTTTGGTTTGTTTTGGTGTTTCTAAGCACCACCAGTTCCTAAAGAAATCTCTCCTCCCCGGGAAGTACTTCCCTTTACAAGACCTATGGCTTCGCGGTGCTATTGTTTTTTACTCCGCAGATTTATTTTTTGCGCACGGGGGGCTGTACTGGATGCTGGCAACTGCAAGGGCGGTGCGCGTGTACGTGGGCTTCTAGCTGGCAAAAGCCACCGTGCGGGCAGCCAGGGTGCAGCCATGCCTCTCCGCGATGAGCAAGTGCCGCGAGGTCATGGATGGGACTCGTGGCCTTCCAGCTGCCAAAAGCCACCGTGCGGGCAGCCAGGGTGCAGCCGTGCCTCTCCACGATGAGCAAGTACCGCGAGGTCATGGATGGGACTCGTGGCCTTCCAGCTGCCAAAAGCCACCGTGCGGGCAGCCAGGGTGCAGCCGTGCCTCTCCGCGATGAGCAGGGTGCGAGGTCATGGATGGGACTCGTGGCCTTCCAGCTGCCAAAAGCCACCGTGCGGGCAGCCAGGGTGCAGCCGTGCCTCTCCACGATGAGCAAGTACCGCGAGGTCATGGATGGGACTCGTGGCCTTCCAGCTGCCAAAAGCCACCGTGCGGGCAGCCAGGGTGCAGCCATGCCTCTCCGCGATGAGCAAGTGCCGCGAGGTCATGGATGGGACTCGTGGCCTTCCAGCTGCCAAAAGCCACCGTGCGGGCAGCCAGGGTGCAGCCGTGCCTCTCCACGATGAGCAAGTACCGCGAGGTCATGGATGGGACTCGTGGCTTCCAGCTGCCAAAAAGCCACCGTCTTACAGGCATAGAGGTGCAGCCATGCCTCTCCGCGATGAGCAAGTGCCGCGGAGTCATGGATGGGACTTCATGGATGGGACTCGTGGCCTTCCAGCTGCCAAAAGCCACCGTGCGGGCAGCCAGGGTGCAGCCGTGCCTCTCCACGATGAGCAAGTACCGCGAGGTCATGGATGGGACTCGTGGCCTTCCAGCTGCCAAAAGCCACCGTGCGGGCAGCCAGGGTGCAGCCATGCCTCTCCGCGATGAGCAAGTGCCGCGAGGTCATGGATGGGACTCGTGGCCTTCCAGCTGCCAAAAGCCACCGTGCGGGCAGCCAGGGTGCAGCCATGCCTCTCCGCGATGAGCAAGTGCCGCGAGGTCATGGATGGGACTCGTGGCCTTCTAGCTGGCAAAAGCCACCGTGCGGGCAGCCAGGGTGCAGCCATGCCTCTCCGCGATGAGCAAGTGCCGCGAGGCCATGGATGGGACTCGTGGCCTTCTAGCTGCCAAAAGCCACCGTGCGGGCAGCCAGGGTGCAGCCATGCCTCTCCGCGATGAGCAAGTGCCGCGAGGTCATGGATGGGACTCTTGGCCATGTGATAGGCCAGGAGATGACAAATCGTGGATTCTGAAGTTACAGGACATCCGGTGGAACATCGATAGAGTTCAAGATTCGCGGGTGGCCGTATCTCCTGTCCAGACTAGTGCGAAGTGCTAAATTGGTGAACCTGCCATTGAGATCGAGTGTCAAACCACACTTTGATGTGGACTTCGCAGACCTTGATTGGCTTGAAGAAGTGCAGGTAGGAAGCAGGCGAGGTAAGAAGCCCCATGGAGGTCTCACATCAGCAGCAGCAGCAGGGAGGCAGGATCATTGTACCGTCAACAGAGAGAGAGAGAGAGAGAGAGATCGTCGAGTATCACACAAAATCCCAACCCTCTTTTCCTCATATATGCAATTATATACATACATGTTTTGGTTTCGACTGGGCACAGCTACCAGACGGTGGCTTGCCGTAGACACGGTATATAACATACACACACCGAAGGGGAAAAAGCTACCTGGCAATGTAGCCGTCGGTGAGGTGGTTGGTGGGCATGGTGGCACAGGTGGCGCCATGCTCGGCGCCAGTGTGGTTGGGGATGCCGTGGCAACACTTGGTAAAGAACTGACGCTTTGAAAGTAAAACGTAACAAGCATGGCTCTCGGTCACTGCATGATAGTGGTGCATTATGGTTTAATCGAGAAGCCCGCAGAGTTTCAGTGGTTTATTCTGGAAAAGGGCGCTGATCGAGCTGACCCTGATACTCAGACGTGCTGGTGAAGGTTCAAACCATCCGCAAGAGCCAACATCCTAACGACACGATAAGCATACAGGTAGCCGACATGCTCTCGACTCTAATATAGCTGTACTTCCTCGCTGGTGATGGAAAGCATTTTATTGCGGGCTCCGGGCCCATCCAAGAATCGTGGCAGGATCTCAAAAGAATTGACGAGGACAAGAGAGTGGACAAGGACCAGAGCGGGGAATCGGGTTTCCCAAAATCAGCAAGGACAGTGGGGGAAAAGCGGTGGGCCAAACACAAGCTTGAACTTACTTGTGGTTGGCATGGTGGTCGGGGAGCCTGTTGGCACAACTGTGGTGGGAGAGCTTGTAGTCGGGAATCCCGTCACAGGGGGACTGGGAGTAGACGGTGGGCGAGGCGGAGGTGGCGGGGAGCGGAAAGGGCGGAGGTGGCACGGGCGGGGGTAAGGCGGGCGGGGTGATGGAGATGCGGGTGGGGAAGAGGGAGGTGGTGGGGACGGCATCGAGAGGCAGATGTACCACCCCGAGCGCGTCACGCTCCCATCCGTGGTGAACCGCAGGGTCGTGCCCGCCGTCACCGCCACGTTGTTCGGCCCGCTGGTGCCGTCGTACCGGGCGCTGCCCACGTAGAAGAAGTCGAAGCCGCTCTCTGTGTTGAAAGCAGTGACCTGCAGAGTGCCTGCGCTGAGCACGGCGATGTTGCAGTTCTCGTTGTTGCCGTAGTTGGTGGGGTAGCCGGGGCTCTGGATGCATCTGCCGGCGGCCGCGGTGGTGCACCGGCCGCTGGTCACTCGGAAGAGTGGCGGGGCCGGGGGTGGCGGAGATGGACTGGCAGGAGGTGCAGGTGGTGGAGAAGGGGATGGCGGAGGAGGTGGTGGTGGGATAGGAGGTGGCGGGCGGGGTGGAGGCGGGCTGGGTGGAGGGGCGGGCTGGGTGGAGGCGGGCGGGGTGGAGGCGGGTTCGGTGGTGGCGGGCTGGGTGACGGTGGCGGGTGGGGCAAGGGCGGCGATGGGTACGGGGATGGCAGTGGGGGACAGGGAGGTGATGATAACGGTGGAGACCCTGTCACATACAATCATCAACAGCCAAATTACCCATGGAGAAATCATACACGCACAAGACGCAGCTAGAGGTCCACCCTGCTGGGCCGCACCGGCATGACACATGACGCAGAGAGGTCCACCCGGCTGGGCCGCACCGGCATGACACATGACGCAGAGAGGTCCACCCGGCTGGGCCGCACCGGCATGACACATGACGCAGAGAGGTCCACCCGGCTGGGCCGCACCGGCATGACACATGACGCAGAGAGGTCCACCCGGCTGGGCCGCACCGGCATGACACATGACGCAGAGAGGTCCACCCGGCTGGGCCGCACCGGCATGACACATGACGCAGAGAGGTCCACCCGGCTGGGCCGCACCGGCATGACACATGACGCAGAGAGGTCCACCCGGCTGGGCCGCACCGGCATGCCGCGTGCGCAGAGAGGTCCACCCTGCTGAGAATGTGAGAGATGAGAGAGATCGCTCACAAGGCTTTAATGGGTGACAAGCTGCCGGGTGGGCCGGGACCCTGGAGCATTCTTGCTGTGCCGCAGAATGGTTGTCACTTCTCACGTAGACTTTCAACACCTGAAGTGGGTTATGATCATTTGGTTGCGTGACAGGCTGCAGGCTCGTAGCCCGAGCACTGATCAGGATGTTTGTCCAGGAGGGACTCTGCAATGCTCACGTTTGAAAAGAGCATGCGAGACCCCTGCGGTGGTCACTGCCAAGAGCGCAATGCGTGTCTTGCTCTCGGAAACCAGCTGCGCAATCAGCGCAGCTTTCAAGCACGAACTCGCTGCACCCAGTAATGGATGGGCGAGGTGCTACAACAACCGTGTGTTGCACCTCGGGCGAAAGGCATGGACAGAGCGGCAGGTGACCGGCGGAAAGGGCATTTTGGGGATTCCCCCGGATGAATGGAGAGGAAATTACCGACGGCAGGGCCGAGTGCAAGGAGCTCGCGTGTGTTCATGGCATAATAGCAGCAATCCCAGCCACATCCGCCGCGCCCGCCTCCGTCAGATGCGAAGGTGATGTACATCCGCACATACCGCACCAGACGTTGGCTGAATGGAAAGTCTGCGCTGCTATCGACGTGGTTGGAGCCGTGTGTGTGATACGTGCTCGCGTGCGTGCCAATCTATTCAATAGGATACACCACCCGCACAACATCCCCATAATTATAAAGTATGAGACTATGAGTGTTTGGATCGAGCTGAGTATGCACAGTGTTTGCAACAAAGTGTATCGATACTGTCACATGAATCGTATGTAGATGCAACAAGCATAAAGCATCTGATGGCAAATATGCAGCCACCATCTACAACAACAAATATGCCAAACGCGGCTCGGACAGCGGATATGCAAGAAGCAATCAATGTGTGTGCAATAAGCTAGCATATAACGGCAATCATACAAACATCCGGGGGCAAGAAAGCAAAATAATGACCTGATACCTCACAGCACTACTAGTAAACAAATAATGACCGCAAAGCCTGGGGCCTGCATCATATGCGCATGCTGATGAGTGCCGACGACCTAATTCGACTTATACTGTGCGATGCCGCTCCTGTACGGCACTTCTGTGAGCGCCAGCCACACACAGGCTTCTGACTGGCCGAGACTCCTTCTAAGCGCTATAGAGCGTTACAGGCCAATTTGCGAGCTGATGATGAAGGGCTCGACTGCAATTTGATCACTCCTTCGTAGACAAAGGGGTGGGTGCATGTCCTGCGTGTGAGTTCGGCAGTGCCCTCACCTGCGTCCAAGCATCTGAGTGATGCTCGCGCACACTAATGATGTACTCCATGTCGCTGCCACTCTGCACCTGTATCTCGCCTACCAATCGTACCGCCCCAAGATCTACGACCAGCCAGGAGGGATTCCCGCTCGTGCCGCGTCCCGAGCAGCCACTATCGGACCAGAGGCCGTCTCCACCATCAATGACTGCCTCAGCCCATCGACAACCCCATCGGGAGCACCCCCCTGCGCCCCCCGATGTGGTCACCGTCGCGCCAAGGCTGCTTAAGGCATAGTCGGTGCGTGGCAGGATGGGTGTAGGGGGGCAGGCAGAGGGGAGGCGGGGGGAAAAGGGGCAAGGAGGAGGTGGTGGGGACGGCATCGAGAGGCAGATGTACCACCCCGAGCGCGTCACGCTCCCATCCGTGGTGAACCGCAGGGTCGTGCCCGCCGTCACCGCCACGTTGTTCGGCCCGCTGGTGCCGTCGTACCGGGCGCTGCCCACGTAGAAGAAGTCGAAGCCACTCTCTGTGTTGAAAGCAGTGACCTGCAGAGTGCCTGCACTGAGCATGGCGATGTTGCAGTTCTCGTTATTGCCGTAGTTGGTGGGGTAGTCAGGGCTCTGGATGCATCTGCCGGCGGCCGCGGTGGTGCACCGGCCGCTGGTCATACGGAAGAGTGGTGGTGGAGGTGGCGGTGGGAGAGGTGGAGAAGGAGGTGGTGGCTGTGGCGGTGGTGGTCTTGGCGGAGGCGGTGACGGAGAAGGAGGTGGCAGCGGATGGAGGAGGGCGAGGGGTGGTGGAGATGGGGGCGGCGGAGATGGCAGAGGACGAGGGGGCGGCGGGTAGCCAGCTGCAAGTGTACCAAACTCCACCTCGAGCAGCCGGTAATTGTGATACTGTCCAGTGCAGGGCATCTTGACCGAGGCCGTGATGCGCGCACGCGTGCTGGCGATGGGGGCAGACGTGTGTATATGGTCAATTCGATACCATTGCCCAGAGGTGTTTGTCACTGAGGCTACTGTGATCCATTCACCTCCAGTTACGGCGGTCACCGTGTACTGCTCGGCTGGCACGTGGTCACATCGT
Source organism: Cymbomonas tetramitiformis (assembly GCA_001247695.2). NCBI lineage: Eukaryota > Viridiplantae > Chlorophyta > Pyramimonadophyceae > Pyramimonadales > Pyramimonadaceae > Cymbomonas > Cymbomonas tetramitiformis. The sequence goes on along the minus strand of LGRX02034809.1, from coordinate 16,172 downwards.
GGGGTGCGGGTGCCCCACCACACGCGGACCTCGTTAAAGCTGCATAAACCATCGAAGTAAATGTCCATATATATGGGGTTGCTCCAGTGGTCAGATGTCCATGCCGTCTCATAGTCGCCGTCATGCACCGCCGGAGCTGCCCCATCGCGGTTGCTCCAAGCCTGGTCTGAGCTCGCCAAGCTGATGGCACACTTCGCAAATGCAGTCGGCGTTGCATGTTGGGGCGGCAGAGATTGCGGAGACGGTGAGGAACTGGGGGGAGGTGATGGCGGATTGCTCATGCAGATGTACCACCCCGAGCGCGTCACGCTCCCGTCCGTGGTGAACCGCAGGGTCGTGGCCGCCGTCACCGCCACGTTGTCCGGCCCGCTGGTGCCGTCGTACCGGGCGCTGCCCACGTAGAAGAAGTCGAAGCCGCTCTCCGTGTTGAAAGCAGTGACCTGCAGAGTGCCTGCAGTGAGCACGGCGATGTTGCAGTTCTCGTTGTTGCCGTAGTTGGTGGGATAGTCGGGGCTCTGGATGCATCTGCCGGCGGCCGCGGTGGTGCACCGGCCGCTGATAATCGAGAAAGCAGCAGGTAATACTGATTGCAGCCTCCTGCGCTTTCCACTGACTGCTCCAGAGACTCCAAGCTCTTGCAGTGCTGCCACATACCCCATCCGACGGTCTCCATCGTTGTACAGCGTTACCAGCTGGGTGCGGGTCTCACCGGATCGTAGCGTCACCGGTGGCAGCTCTGCAGCGTCGACGTGCACCACCAGCTGGGACGGTGCCTCTGGGGTCAGTGGTGATGGCGGGTGCAGCAGAGTGGGGGGCAGGTGGGGAGGCTGGTGGTGGGCTATACTGAGAACTCACTGTAGCCCGAGGCGGCGGGGGGAGTGACGGCGGGGGTGAGGGTGAGGGTGAGGGTGCACTGCAGCCGCCACTGGGGGCAAGGACTTCCTCCACAAACGCAACTAGAACCTCACGGAACTGGTTTTCATTGTATTCCACACCTCGATGCCCAGCCCAAAGTAGAAAGTACAACCGGGCCACTTCTCCTCGCGCCACAGCACTGGCCACTCGGTGGAGATCACTGTTGGTGTCGTTGCTAGCAGTCTGTGTCCAGTCACCGCGGGGTATGACGATGAGGTGGTTTACACTCGGGTCTGAGGTGCCCCAAACCTTCTTATAGAAACCAAACCAGCCGGAACCAGGGCTGCTCTCGCCGAGGGCACTGTATGCGGAGCTACCCCCGCCGTCTGCGCCGAGGTTGCCAGAGATGTAGAATTCCGAGAGGGTGGAGTTGGCGCTATCGATGGCTGCTAGCCACATGTAGCGCCCAAAAATGCCAGCCACCTTGTAGGTGAGGTAGGTGACGTCGCCGACCCCGGCCTGCCGCGTTCCGATGATGCTCTGCGTATAGGCTAGCTGTGTTGCCGCGCCGTGATTGGTTGTCACCACATTGATGTAGTTGGCGCGGTCATACATGTCTCTGCCGCCGTCCTCAATGTTGTTGGACGAGATGCCACCATCGAAGTCGAAAAGTTGCGGCAGCATGGCGGCGGAACGGGACGACACGACCCCGGCAAACCGTTGTGCGATGCTTGTGATGGGGCACTGTGCTGATGCCGGGGGGGTGCCCGACGGGACAGGCAGCCCCTCAATTCTTCCCACGAGACGCGAGGCGCTCGCCTCGTCTTCATCATCCACGGGAGGGGTGGCAGATGATTCTTCCGGAATCGTGGAGATGCTAGTAGCGGCCTCTGCTGAGGATGGCGAATGATCCGAGCCGGCATTGGCACTACTGGCTGGCTCCTTCTCCTCCGTGTTCCCCTGAAGAAGTGCAACAGCGCGGCCAACGTTAAGGCGGCCCTCGGAACCGCAGACCGCGCGCGCCCCGAGCACTTTGTCCACCGACTGCAGCAGCAGCGACTTTATTGCTGGCGCAGAAAGTGATGGATCGATGGCAAGGAGAAGCACTGCTGCACCAACCACGTGAGGGGTGGCCATCGAAGTTCCACTGCCAGCCAGGTATCCGCCTCCTGCATGGGTGGCGCCGCACCACATATACCTGAGTGAGCATGGCATGGTCTAACAAGATTGTATATGAAGTATATATCGTAGTGGATTCATGCCCCCGCTATGGATGTAACCGAGGACGCGCTTCATTCCATAAAGAGGTGGCCCATGGTATGCAGCGATGAAAACATCGCAGCATTATTGTCTTAGCTTACATCAATGCAATGCCAGTTATCATCATTGGTCACATGACAGTCAAGGTATTTTTGCGGGAGCTGGAGGGCGGGCGGGGGTGGCTGCTGGGGAATGGCGAGGGTTTTGGGCGCATGCAGGCTGGGGCAGGGGGTGGGATATGGCGATAGCACATGCATCTTGGGAAGGGCACAGGAGACTCGGTAGGTTTGAAAATGTCCTTCCCTCAGGCGTCCCCTGGAAGCCTGGCAGGGCCACCACCCAGACGCTCGCTTGTGTTGGTATAGGGGAGTGTGGGTGAGCGGGAACAGTACGGGACTTAGGGTGTCATTGGCTTGTACTTTCAACGGTGGTGATTTGTGTTCGTCGGCGAGACACGCGTGACCATACATGCACGACTGAAATGGACTCAGCAGGGTATGACAGAAGATCCATTGGAGGCGGATTGCTCTGACGATTCGAATTCTTCCCATCGCTCATCAGCAGCGTCTATGAGAAGTAAGACGGGGTTCCTAAAAAGGTTTTTGAGTCTTCCCTACCTTGCTACCCTCCCAAACCTGCCAAAATTACCCTAAGACTCTCAAAAGATGATCTGAATACATTCTACGAATGGCACCCGTGCGTATTACGTCCCACAGATGGGATTCCCACCATACCATTACTCCTGTCTGCCGCAGTACACACTGATTGCAGTGTCCATTCGGGAGTGGATATATGGTACAATGCATGGTGGACAACGATGCCACAAGACGCGAACAACGCACCAGGAGCAGTCGAGAGGATGCCAGCGCCAGGTGCCAGGAGGTCCACGGACTTTGCTCCGAAGTTGGAGAAGTATGACAGCGTGTCCGAGACCGTGGATGCCCCCACTGTGATAACCGTACTCTGCTCAAAAGACCCAGGGTACGAGGCCTCCACGTCGAGGTCGTGATTGGCATTCCCAGCAGAGGCCACAAGGAGCTGGTTGGCAGCAGCAGCGGCATCCACTGCGGCAGAGAGTGCAGGGGACCGGGCAGAGAGACCACCCCAAGAATGGGAGGTGATACGCGCCCCCATAGTAAGGGCATACTCCATGGCACGAATGATGTCGGAAACGTACCCGACCCCAGAACCGCTGAGTGAGCAATTACCAGACCCGCCCGCCCACCCATCACCAGACCAGATTTGGCGGGGCGGAGTTCAAGTTGCATGATCATGAGCTGCCGCTTTGAGCATTGACTAAATGGAATCATCTCGTAAAGAGCAGATTTGCACTGTATGTATGCATGCGAAGCACGTTAAGGTACGATGGCCGACAGGAACTCCACCGCTTTATTTGCATAAAAGTGATGTTTTTCAGTTCTTGAGATCTGAGTCTGCACTACTTATGTGTGGTTGAGCGTTGAGGATAGGAAGATATTGAGCATCATTGGCAATGACTATTTCATTAGGGGACCACTTTCATCCATGCAGTGCGCGATGCGTATAAGAAGATGCTTCAGCGGGAGTGAGTATCCAAAAAAGACAGCAAGTTGCGGTCATATGTCCTGTGCGTATATATATATATGTCCTGCCTGCTGGCATCTATACTGACCGATGGTATCAGAGAGCTTGAATGTTGTTTGTATGAGACGCCCACCAAGCACCTTCAGGGAAAGTCTTGATAGTAAATAAATGAACAGCGACAAGTGGATGTACCTGAGGGACTTGAGAGCCATAAGACGGACACGTGGACTGACCCCAACAACGCCGAGGCTGTTGTTGCCAACTGCCCCAATGATGCCCGCACACTGTGTGCCATGGTGGTTGTCATCGAATGGATCAGAGTCCTGCACTTAGACCCAAGAAACAAACACAAAATCAAGCGTCAAGAACAGAGGGACTACCCGTTAGCATGGATCCACGCTGGAACCAGAACTCGTCCGTATGACAATGGCATTGGTATGATTGATAATCGTTGATGAGTTCACTTATATTCACTTTGTAATAATCGAGAACACGTGGCCTATGTATCCCAGTCTATCAGTGTCCTAGCTGCATCACTGTCGCGGGTACTCAAATCTGCTTGCCCTCATAGATACTGAAGTGAGTCAAATCAATACTGCACGCTTGCTGGCTGTGACATACCTGGTTGACAAAATCGTACCCATGAATATCGTCAATATAGCCTGGCAGTTGCAAAGTAGGACAAACCGGGTACAAATCAGTCAACTTGATCAATAGATCTTACTACGGGTGCCTACACATCATACCAATGCGAGACAAATGACAAATTCTCGTCTCTACGAAGAAGCCACATGAGCACTGACTGTTAGTGCCACTTGCGTTTCCTAGCGACGACCCCCTTGATGTGTCACAGAAACATTCTTGCGTATGATCATAAGTCATTTGCCAATGCAAAACCCCACACTCAAAATATCATTGTCCGATCACCCTGGGGGGAACTGATGACACATGTGCGCACCGTTGTTATCATTGTCGATACCATCCCCATGTATTTCCCCAGCATTGATCCACCTGTTGTCAATCAAGACTATCCAAGCTTATAATAGTGCCAAATCAGAAAAGCATGAGGACAAAGCGACCCATGCAAGTGTGAGCAATGAGTCAGTGCAAGTGTCAGTATGAGGATTGACCTACAACATGATGAGAGGCCTGAAACATGAGCAATGAGTGATATGAAGCTAAACCATGATTACGAGGAGAGGCCTGCACATCAGGAACGGCCTGCAACCATGAGCAAGAACCAGTAATAAGCATGATCAGAAGTGAGGTCTGATGAACCCACGAGGTACAAGCGTGATAAGAGGCTTTAACCCAATTGTTGCCAAAAATATTGATTTGGGCAACAACTCCATTCTAAAATGGCTACGAGCTGGAATTGCTGCTTCTGATTAGTGAGGCCACCTGAGAAGCCTCCTAATGAATATTGCACACAGCCTTCTAGTATCTACACCGATACGCCAGCTTTGAACTCTTCGGACAATCAATCGGACATTGTAATAATCGAGCTGTAATGCAATTTCCGCATATGCCCTGCTCATAGATACAAATAACATTCGACTCGAAGTCTCGAGGTATCTGTACACGTACAGATTGGGTGCAAGATCAGGATGTGAATAATCAATTCCCGTATCAATTACAGCAACAACGATGTCCTCCGACCCGAGGGTTGCCCTCCATGCTCCCACAACTCCATCTTGGTCTGCATCGGCAAGTGCAATCTTTTGCAGCCCCCAAAGCTCGGACCAACGCGGGTCATTTGGAATATCCACTGCATGGACCGCGTGGTCCACTTCCACATGCCTTACCCCTGCGACAGCCCAAAACCAAAGATGTCATTCGTCTAGAGCCCGAATAGATGGGCAGAAATAGCATTATATATATTTATACAAGGATTTCTCAGTGCCTTGTCAACCGCTAGTAAAACGAGTAGGAGTATATTCAACCTTGGGTGAAACTGCGTCATGTAGCAGTGATGAGAGAATATTATGCATAGTGCATCATGACCTGATTATCACATATATGAAAAGCGGATCGGTTTGCCCGCTACGTCCTGGAAACTTTTGTAGTCGATGGCTACCATACCATAAAATGACGAGATACTCAAGCAGAAACTTTTCTGAGGTCGCGAATTTGATACTGGGAAGGCTACTCTATTTGTCCAACATAGCTGTTCAGACCAGAGTCGCTCTGAAGGCTGTATATGCTTTCGGGTGTTCCGGTCCGATCCTTCTCTTACCTGGCACCAAAAGGAGCTCTTCGCTCACTTTTTGAAGGTCATTTTCGGTGTTAACTTCGACCACCTCCACCCCACTCACAATACCAGTGAACAGTACCTGTTTTCATCCAACATATTGGTTTTCATGGCTAACTCATGCTTCAATTCATTGTACTTCGTTCATATGATAGAAGTCCGGCTGTGACTGTGTGACATGTAGGGCTGCTAATCTATTCTGGCGTACCTTCAGAACTTTCACAATTCTGCAAGCGACACCTAACCGATGCCCAGTTTGCATCTTAGTAGTAGCTGAAATACATCAGCATTATTATGGATATCATTGTGGCTTACCATAAGACTCTCAATTTCATGGCATTTATGCGTGAACAGTCGACCTTAAAAGTGCTTGTTTACAGGTTACAAATACAGTTACTGCATGCCTGCCTCCTTTGCATCGTGGCTTGTGACAGTCTTCATGTCATCTTGGCCCACAAGTCCTTAGAAGTGGTCTGACATGCAGCTCAGAGTGACTCTTCAAGTATGACAGTAACTTTTAAAAGGACCCGGACACACATGACTAATGTGCACAAGTTTGAATTTTATGCTGTGAACATGCTCTATCAATGTCGATAAACTCCGATGAGGCCAAAGGCTACTCCAAAGCTTCCTAATAATATGTATTAACCTCGGAGTATTAATTTGTAAGTTATCCTCTGTGCTCTGACGGCACAGTCTTGTAGTTCTAAGTTGACACTTTACAATTTAACTCAGAATCGACCTTGATAACATTAGGACTCACAACCCCGCGCCAATCTCACAATTGCAAACTTCATTCACCTCAGTGTTTCATCCTGGCAACGAAAACTTTATTAACCGCAGTGTCATATGATTTGGGATATTGGACCATCCGTTCGAAGCACCGACCGTCCGCTCATCAACCATACTCTGAAAACACTTTTTACCTTTGCTCCAGGCACGTTCGTTGTCACATATGATTCAACGAGTGAGCGCCCGTGATGGTGGAGAACTGTCTTGTGGGTTTCAACCAGGAGGCGCGGCGCTCCTTTGCCCAGATGTAGACCAGCATCAAATGCCGTGTCCTGTCACAGAATCCAGAGAGTTCAAACCCACTTCAAATGGGAGGTGCACGCCCACTGCGGAATAACGTGTCTCTTGCCTCCGGAACTTGAGAAAAGTAAAGTTTCCGGCAGCTCTTAAATAATAGTCAAAATGATATCTGAGACTTAATAATGCTCGAATCTCTTTGCGCTTTAACATCTTCTAGAATCTCTCGTAAGTGAAAAATACTGCGACGACGTCGTTCCCTTATATCAAATTTGAGCATCAGTGACTCGCTCTCGTTTCTCTTGGTGTCAAATTGGTGACTGTAGAACGAGTCGGTTTAAAAGCACACCACTTGTTATCCCCGGGACGTCGTCGTATGCCCTCGGACCTCTATCTGCTAAGGAATGAATCCTTTGACCTGAGGTAACCATATTCGCCTCTCCGCGCAGATAGAACTGACTGTAAAGGACTCGATTGCATTTTAAAGTAAAGAGCTAGGACCGTGACAGATACTCAGACTGGCAGCGTCAGAGTACATATGTTGTAATAGTGGAAGGAAAGGTACTGAAAAACATACCGGTTGAACAGCACTGACCATCGACAAGCTTCCCATAACGAGTAAGTCCAAAAGCACCAATCGCTTGTTAATTCTATCATTGTAAACGTTGATTCGCGGAGTCAATGTTGCTTTCCTTCCTTTCATCTGCATAAGCGTTGAAGCTTCGTTACTATAGAGTTCTGACGTCTTTCTGTGCCTTTAGACTACTACGGAATCGTTAATAGCAACTGCACGGTGCTGTCATTTCAGCGAACCTCAGACTTATTTAGTAGCAACGTTTTCATATTGTAACCCGGGCTGCTAGTTCGCGTTCAGAAGGCCAGCGGTCCAAGAGAGTGGGCAGGCAAACTGGGTGCGCATCACAGCGAAAGAGGGGGAAGTGAAATCACAACGCGGTGTTCACCTGTAACTTCGATGCTCGCAAATTTGATACTTGCACGTCTTTGTGACTTGGGAAAATAAGTGTAAGCCAAAATAAAAGTCTTCTTCTAAGACCCGGAGGCTGGCAGCTTTTTAAATTTGATTGAGAACACTTATCGCTTCCCCGTGACGAATCTGAGGCCTGTTAAAATAGAAAGAGGCACCCTCATAATCGCCTTCCATTTATTGGCAACTCGGTTGTAGATGTCTATGCAAGGTCCTTGATAAGAGAAGTCTTTGATACAAACAAGCGTGTTCGGGAGTTCAAGGGATCGTTCTGCACCTTAGTATGGATCCGACTACTCGAGGGGAAACCTTGCGCTTGAATAGTAAGAATGTATATGATTTACAACATTGTGTAGATGTGCACTTCCCCCAAAGGACTTACTATGCTCTACCCAGGGCCGATAAATCGCAACAGGCATTCGACGAAATAGCATCGAGCTTGTCTCTTCCAAGCAGTCATTGTTTAAAAGCCTAGGCTGACGATGGCGCTGAGTTTGTTTTGCTGCTTCCCTTTAGTTTGTTAGAAAAACTGAAATTTTCTTTTTTCTTCTTCGGTCTCTCTTCACTCTTGGGTTGGAAAAATATCCACCTGAGAACTTCCATATCTAAGAACATTTAAATTCACATTCACAAGTGTCACATCATTAATTATGTGATATATACTTGTAATGACCCACGACCCCTATCCCTACTATAAACCGATGACATACTTCCGATGGCATGTCATGTCATGTCACGACATCATCATGGTCGATGCGATGCGATGCTCGAATATGCTCGAAGGTGATGGTGCTGGTGATGGTGCCAGCATCTGACGCTGACAGTACGCTGACGAGTGGCTATGGCTAGAGTATCTCTGTAAATAGGAATATACTGTTTTTCATTGGTGTATAAAACAGTGTATAAAAATGAAGAATACCATATCGTATATAAATCGCTGAAAACGTTTCGCCACTTGGGCGGGCGATTTTCCTCGATTTTCAAATGTTCATCGGCACGATCCACGTGGCAGATCCAAAATTGCATGTTGGGAAAAGAAATCGCCTTTTTAAAAGGAAACAGATTCGTTTATATATATTTCATTCATTATCATTTACTAGCTGCGCTAAAAGTACGGCCGGGTGGGAGGGGGATACTTTGGACCTTGTGATGCCGCAATTGTCAAGGTCGAAGGAGGAAGCGGGGGGCTGGCGACCGACCTGGGACTACTCTTGTCCCCAGAGCTTATGGACGAAAATAGACATTTAGGGTTTGTAACTCTGTGGGGTCCATAAGCTCGTGCCTCTTCGATCAACTGTAATCGATCCCCGGCGCAGCGGCCGCGCTCGGAGAAACTCTGGGAACAAGAGTAGACCTGGGACCTTTCCCCAAAAAATAGAAGGGGGATTGGGGACTTTGACTTGGTGGCGCGAGATAAGGTCGACGACAGTCGACAGCGACAGTGGAGGCTAAAGGGGGTTTTGACTTGGGACCTTGTGTAAAAATGGCATAGAGAATATATTTTTAATTTTATTGGCACTTGTTTCAAAAACAATTGCTAGATTTTCGAATTATTTTATACTTTGAACTAGTTCGAATTATTTTATACATTTTATATACACGCATGTGAATAAATAACTGATAATGAATTAATAAGTCCGTGTATGACTGTAAATGTCGTCGACATCGCAGGCATCGCGCATCGCGAGCATCGATCTAGCACCCCTGACGCAGGTTCTACTCAGTACTCACTTGACAAGCTCTGCGACCTCAACGTCATTGTCATACGCGAGAAGATTCACGCCGATTTTTGCATATTGATATTCGTTTAGGCCGTATGAAGGGCTACTCATGCGGAGACCAACTTTCCCACCCCTAAGGGTGGGGAGTGGTGTGCCTCATTTTCACCCCTCGCCCGGCTGTCACCTGTAGCGCCACCTGCGTCACTTGCTTTTCGGCTCCGATCCCCAAAACACCTGGAGTTATGTGACACGCATGCATTGTACCTGTAGCACCCCTCTAGCTACCCTAGCTACCCACGTACCCACGTACCCAAGTAATCACAATTGTCAAGCAAGACTAGGACCTTATACCACGTAGTTCTTTCCCGTTTGTCACATAACCTTGGTGTAGGAGTCTACACTCTTGCTTCTTCTCTTCTTTACGGTTTCGGACTTATCTTATCTCTACTTATTAAACGACCGCACGAGGTATGGTTTCGGTTGGTCCACTAGTCGGAATTCGGTTTCGTAATTCTTCCTAATATGCTTTTGCTTTCAGTGCATGCTTTCAATACACAATATACAGCAGTTACGGCTTTTTACTTTTATGTTACAATTCTCAGTTCAGTTCTCATCTCCGAAACTGGTTACACTTAGAGTTCTTATACATTCAGGAACTCTTTCCATAACTCAACTGTACTGAGTACTCCGTACAACAGGCTAGGCACCTCACATCAACATCATTCTGATCGGTCCTACTGTACTCCGTACTGAGTACTCTTGCGTTTTGTACTTAGCCGTTTTTCTTGCTCTTGTGCTTGCCTCCTAGCACAACTCCCCCCCCCTTAGGGAAGGTCACGTCCACGCTGACCACGTCGGACCAGTAAAGTTTTTATACAGATCTTCTACTGTTGCTCAGGATGATTATACAGGTCTCAGCCGCCTGTTGTCTGGGATGACATTACACTTCCCAAGACACACCGCAATAAGGAGATCAACCTCTTAAGCACAAGGGTCGGCCTCTCACCGGTCTGCCATCTGCACTACCAGGCTCCCCCAAGGCTCGAGATCTCACATCCATTACCACGCTCAAGGTTTCAAACCTTCCAACACGGTACACTTACAGGTGATGACAATAGGTTTGCCAATTACCTGACAGTTCTCGGGATGCCGGCCCGGAGGAAAGGTTTTAAACCCTTACCGCCTCCTCGGAATGCGTAGAGCTTTTACCCAGATCTCCAACTGCTGCCCGGTCGTGCCAGGTCCAGAGCCAATGCTCTCATGAAATGGATTATACAGATTTCCACCTGTTGCCTAGTCGTACCGAGGCTAGAGCCACTGCTCGGTTGGATAGATTATCCAGGTTCTCACCTGCCGCCTGGTCATACCGAGGCTAGAGCCACTGCTCAAATGGATTATACAGATTTCCACCTGTTGCCTGGCTGTGCCAAGGCTAGAGCCACTGCTCTCTTGGATGGATTACCCAGGTTCTCACCTGCCGCCTGGTCTCGCCAAGGCTGGAGCCACCGCTCTTCCCGAAGCTCCCCAACGCTCTCAATCGCTAAGACCACTCGCGTCAGATTCCCATCCGCCCTCGGGTATGATCGTCACTTCGGCTCGTACTCCCGCTAACGCTATCGGTTCCGGTTCAAACTCGGGCAGGTCACTCTCAACAACAGCTGACTGGACTAAACCGCTCATCTCGCTTAGATCTTCCCTGACAAGCAGTTCAGACAGGAACGCATGCACCTCTTCATGTAAGGTCAGGTTGTGGAAAAGCTGTTTTAACAGTGCTGAAGGAATCCCATACAAATTCTCTCGCGCTCCCATGCCCTTCGCAAACACACCTCCGGCTCTCATCGCGCGCCCTCCCTGCGCGACTTTCTCGCGCCTACCGTATTGCCGGAAGAATTCGCAAGGCGTGTCGGAATCGCACACTCGCAGGGGTGTGCGCAACGGAACGTTGTTCCAGATGTGCGTGGGCTTTCTGTATGCGGTCCCGTATTTACAGTACGTGACGAGGTGCGGAGCTGGTAGATTGCTCATGCATCGACGCGTGTGCAAACCGTGGGGCTCTCTTCCCTTCGGGTTCTCAATGAAGTATGCTTCGGGCCTCAAGTACCGGATGATCTCCAATGTCCTACGAACTCGCCTGTCCGCAGCGCGCAAATCTCGGATGCCTACTGTCTTCGCCTGGCTGTACTCTGTACAAGGTGGGCTAGCCCAGACTACGTCGAAGTGTCCTGGTCTGAACTGTCGGTAGTCCCATCGCATGATATCCTCGCAATGTGTGGGGCCCCACTTGGGCTGAATGTCTACGGCAACTACTTCGCTGTTGGGAAATTGCTTAGTAAACTGCCTCTCGACTGACCCGGTCCCACAAAACAATACGAGAATTTTAGACTGGCCGACTGGCTCCTTCTCAAGTGCTGCGGCTCCGTTGACTGGCGGCAGGGTGCCTTGAGCAGATACTCTCGCGAAAGTTCCTATCTACTTCCTCATCAAACCTCTCCTCTGGCACCCATGGCATTGCGCCGTCTACCTTGAGCTCCTCCGAAAGTGTGGTCCATATTGCTCCTGCGGATTCGTCGCGCCTCTTACGGACCCTAAGCTTCTCTCGCTCCACTCTCTTAGCCTCGATCCTCTCAAACTCCAACAACGCCCGGTTGGGAACGCCGGGTCTACCGGCTCCGTCCCACTCCAGATCCTCTCGGGTCTTCCACTCGTTCTCACTGCGGGGCATTCCTGTCCACTTGACCAGGTACTCCGTCCACCTCCTGCCCTGACGCTGGCGCGTACGCGAACGCTCCACCCTCTCGACGTGGGTTTCCTTGCGTCCACTGACGTCCAACGGAGGAGGGGGGATCTCCTTAGCTCTCTCGACAAAGCGGCTACTCGACTCTACCGGCGAAAGCCGGTCCACGGTAAACACATCGTGCACTTTCCACTGCTTAGGCGTCTGCAACCTATAGGCCGACGGTGCGCCCCTATCGCTCGCGGGAAGGGCCATCTGCCTGTCGCTGTGAAAGACTTCCAGCACCCGAAGGGGTCCGAGGCGCTTCTTAAGCAATTTCTTGTGCAACCCGCGGTCGCCCGGCTGGGTGAGGTACGTGGCGTCTACCCAAACCTCATCACCTACTGCGTAACTCCTGGACTTGTGACGCGCGTCGTACTGGGCGATCTGCTGCTGCTGAGCCAAGAGCAGCTTCTCCCTAGCGAGCTGCAACTGGCGAACAAATTGGCGGGCTGTCTCGTGGGCTGTACCCTTTTTCACTGCTGCGCCCCTCCCCCCCTTAGCTCGGCCTCTCCGTGATGCAAGTGCTGCCTCCACGAAGAAGTCTAGCTGAGAGGCCGGAGCGTGACCGTACGTCAGTTCAAAAGGGGTGAAGCCCGTGACGGCGGAACGAGAGTCATTGATGGCGTACTCGACCGGGGTACACCACAAATCCCAATCGTGCTGGTTGGCGTCGACATACGCGCGTAACATACGTTCGACCGTGTGGTTTGTGTGCTCTGCCTGCCCATCACCTTGTGGGTGGTACGGCGTGGTAGAGGCAATCTGGACTCCCATCAACCGATGTAGCTCGAGATGCATTTCATCTCTGAAGCGGGAGTCCCGATCACAGACGATCTTCATGGGAGCGCCGTGCAAACGCCACACTTGGTCGAAATACATGCGCGCGATCTGAGCAGCCGAGCTGTCAGCGTAAAGCATGGGGACTACGTGCACCATCGCTTGGACAGCTTGTCCGTGAAGGTAGCAAATGCGTCGTACCCTCGCTCTGTGCGAGGCAGCCCAGTGACGAAGTCGATACTAACCACTTGCCACAGTCTTACTGGGACTTGCAGGGGGTTAAGCTGACCGTCTGGATACCCGTTGCGCGGCCGGGTCTGCTGGCACACGACGCAGGATTTGCACCAGTCGGTGACATCCTTGCTCATGCGTGGCCACCAAAAACGACGGGATACCCTGTCCAGTGTCTTATCCCTTCATGTGTGCCCTGCTGCCGGGGACTCGTGTGTTTCGCGCATCACCAACTCTCTGAGGGGGGAATCCTGAGCTAGCACCAGCTGATACCGCCCTTCTGCCACTCGCCAAATCATGTCGTCTACCATGCGAAACGTGTCTGTCCTCTGATGTGGGGCTGCGATCAGTTCTTCTCTCAACGAACTGAGGTACGGGCTGCGTTCGTATGTCACAACTATGAACACGCTTAGAAGGGGTCCCTCGGGCACCCCTGAAAGGCCTGTCACACCCCCCATATTTAGTCACGCTACCGCAGCCCATGTCAGACCCCACCGCATTTGCCCCCATCGCGCCCGTCTCAGCCGACAGCAAACGCCCCAACCATGACCCCCTTTTTCAGTAATTGTCATTCCCCCCTCAGTCACGGTCCTACCCCAGTTCATTGTCCGCTCGAGCGCCCGGAGCATATCACGTTCACCCTCCAGCTCAGATCTCCCTCCCAGTTTGAATCATGCACGACGCCTCGCCAAGCGCTACATCGACGTCGCCGCGACCAGCCCGTGCCGATCCGAGAGCACCGCAGAGCGTCAAGCACGACATCACGCGAAGTGACATCACGACACGACCACACATGACGGCTCGGCGATGCATGACAGGGCAAACGCAAGCGCGCGTTGACACCAAACGCCGCTGTCACTGGGAACCAATGGTCACAGGGCATCCGAAACGACAATGGCATTCACGGACTTTCACTACGCTCGCTTGAGTATTTAGCTAGCTCCTGCTTTCGAAAAGTTAGATCCGAACCTTTCAAAACCATTCTGCGGTATAGTGATATTTGCCTCTTGTGCCCTAGTATTAAATGTGATATTTGCATACATATACTTCGAATCCACATGAGAGCTTTGTCACTAGCAGTTTGTAAGAGTCTGGTTCGGATCCCCAGAGTGCCGGCACGCCACTCTGATGCATGTGCGAACTCGTGCCGTTTTGCTTGTTTTATCTGTGAATTGCCCTCTGTGTTGCTCTTTTGCCTTTCTGCTTTTCATGCTTCCATCTGAGCCTGAATCTACAGTTTGCGAGTGCAAGTTAGGCCCGCGCCCGTTTTGCGAATCCACGAGCCGGCGCGGCAGAAGCGCGTTGCCGCCTGACATGTTTTACGTAGCGCAGCAATAGACACGCATATCGCCGTTCCGCAGCGGTGGAGATCCGCAGCTGTCCGAAAACGTTCGCGAATTCAGAACACGCTCGTGAATTCCCACAGAGGCGCATTTTTTTCCTTTGAGCGCCTAGCGGCGAGATAGCCCGAAGCTGCGTTTGTCATAAATTCACACCCGCGACGGCGAACCGTTACAGGCACTCTCAGCGCTATTCACGTGTGTGTATGATGCGCCCAGCCTTTTTGTGCCATATTTTGCACCATTTGCTATGCGAATTCGAACCTCGCAGGGCTTGCTTGCCGAATATGCTCAAACCGGCGTATGTGACCGGCGCTTGGGAATGCACAACCGTAGCCGCGCCAACTCGAGCCGTGACACCCGACTTTTGCTGTTTGACGAGGTTGTAGCCGAACCCATGTTTTCCCCACAGTTTGTATGATGTTTGCCTTTGTGAATTCGACCTGCGCAGGCTGTGGCAACGTTGAATTCCCAGAACGGACCTGTGTGACAGGTTGTGGGAATTCACGGCTTACGGCGCGCCAGTTCGAGTCCAAACACCTGACTGCAACCTTTTGACAGCATTGCAGCCGAATGTCTTTTCCTTCAGTTTTCATTATGTTTGTATTTGTGAATTCGACCCGTGTGGGCGTTGGCAGCGGTGATTTCCCCGACGGGCCTGTATGACTGGTTGTGGGAATTCATGGTTGGCGACGCGCCAGCTCGGGTCTGGACACCTGACCCATGCCTTTTTGCCTTGCGTGTGCTCGAAGCACGCCTTTGCCCGCAGTTTCTTTCATAATTTTCGACGTGAACTCGTGCTTGGCTGCTCGAAGGGCACCAACTCGGCCTTGTGGCAGGTTGGGGGCATTCACCGCAGGAGCCGCTCGTGCTGCGACCTGGGCGCACGACACGTGAGCCGCAGTGAATGCCCAATCGCAAAGTGTTGTTTTGTTCTGCTGGAACGGTATCACCTAACAGGGTGCCGAACCTCTTCGTTGGTTTTGAAATATTCCTCGGATCTCCTTTGTTTTCACTCGTGTGTGAACTCCTATGTGATGGCAACAGGCTCGCGCGCGGAGTGACACGGCAGCCATAGGCTCAGTGCACTTCAGGCCAGCTTGTGCATGCCCGACATGGTATTTCAAACTTTGTGGCAGATTGGGTCAGCAGCTTTTGTTGAGGGTGCGTCTGTTGTGACTCATCAGCACGGGTGCAGTGCTTCGCAGCCATGGCGCCTGAGACGCCAGCTTTGCGCAGCTCTGCGACCTTTCAAGTGCCATGCCAACTGCGACACCTGCTTTCGGCCCTTCCAGCCATACAGAGTCTCTCTCTGAATGGCTCGGTGTGCAGGTCTGAATGAAGGTCTGTGTGTGTGCAGGTGCAGGTCTGTGTGTGTGTGTGT
>LGRX02034808.1:0-15511 GCA_001247695.2 Cymbomonas tetramitiformis | reverse complement strand
CACATCGGGGGCTGACACGCCTAAACGTTTCACATCGGGTGTAGACATCTCATTTTAATCCACATCGGGGGTTGACATTGCATAGCATGCGTAAACAGAAGACACACGCAACGATATAATGTAAACGAAACATAACTACGCAAATCCAACCGGTAGATATGTAACTCGTGTTACGATGAGCATATCTACCGGTTGGATTTGCGAAATAATGTTTTTTGGTGCCACAAACGACGAAAGACTGTCTTGTTTGGCGAAATGAAACAGTTTTTCACTGCTGGACACTCCAAAAAACATTATTTCGCGAATCCAACCGGTAGATATTTTTATCGCGATATGATTTACATATCTACCGGTTGGTTTTGCATAATTGTGTTTCGTTTACATTATATCCTTACGTTGAAGGTAATGCATACCCCCGATGTGGATTAAAATGAGATGTCTACACCCGATGTGGATTAAAATGAGATGTCGACCCCCGATGTAGATTAAAATGAGATGTCAGCCCCCGATGTAGATTAAAATGACATGTCTACCCCCGATGTGGATTAAAAAGAAGTGTCTGGCCTGATGTGGATTAAAAATGAAGGTCCATTTCCCCTGATGTGGATTAAATGGAGACGTCGGCCCCCGATGTGGATTTAAATGAAATGTCGGCCCCCGATGTAGAGCACTTATCCCATATATATATATATATATTATATCGCGGTCGAACTGAACACAGAAACGCAGAGGCGGACGAGTCACTGTTTGCTAAGATGGGATAATAAAATAACTTTGGTGTTTTATTATCACGGAACGGCAACAGGAGCAAGCTGACGTGGCACCTCGGGTCAAGGGGTGATCAGAGAGAGTGTGACTGCCCCCCACCTTATGGGGGGGGGCTGAAAGTCTCATCTCACATCACACCACCTCACGAAACGATCGTTTTGTGATGAGAGATTTTCCCGATGCGATATGCACCCCGAAGGCGTGAGGTGCCACAACAGGGCAGGAAAGCTTGCATCCCAAACCTAAACCCTAGGCAAAATAGGCAGCAGTTACAGGCCCAACGGGACCTTTTGCAGTCCAACTAGAGGTGGATCCCCACATGGGCGATGGCCCGAAACTACTGTACTAGCTAGAGGTGTGCACCGGAGATGTCTGTCTAAAATCTACTGTTGCACACCACCAGACCGTGATGTGTCTGGTGGCAGGTCGATTGCGGCATCGGCGACGGGCTGCGACCCCATGAAAGGCGGTACCCAGATCGGCCCCTGCGATACCAATTCCCGTGCGCGGCCATGGCGTAACGTGGCCAAGCACCACCAGAGGCAAGTGGCAGAGGGGGAGGAGTGTGGGAAATGCGGAGAGGGGCTCGAGCACAAGGGTGTCGAACGCACGAGGAAGTGGGGGTGGGAAACGAAAGGCGCTCCCAAGCACCACCACATCGTAGCGAGGTAGCACACACCGCGAAGGCGAGGAATGCGGTAAGGTGCTCTCGTAGGAATCAAAGCACTCGTTGTCGATGGTGGTGATGGACTCGACTTTGGTGTCTGGTACATGAGCACC
This sequence comes from Cymbomonas tetramitiformis, assembly GCA_001247695.2. NCBI lineage: Eukaryota > Viridiplantae > Chlorophyta > Pyramimonadophyceae > Pyramimonadales > Pyramimonadaceae > Cymbomonas > Cymbomonas tetramitiformis. The sequence goes on along the minus strand of LGRX02034808.1, from coordinate 13,963 downwards.
ACCATACACCACCCGACCACAACGAACGGTAAAATGCTGTTGGCGCCAACGCTGAACGAACAGCGGCCATGCGCGCATGCTGGCGGTCAGTAGACATGGCCGCTGACCGCTGGCTGCAGAATTCCGCAAACGAAGAGTTAGGGTTCCCAAGTGATGAGACAACTTTCTGAAAAATGAACCAAATCCAGCGATGGAAGAGTCAATTTGGGGTGGATTTCGACGAGGAAGACGGTGGTGACGTCAAAAACTCCGCACGGTAAGCCAGTTTTCCGGCAGTTCAGCCGCTGCTGGCAGAGCGCAAAGTAAAATCGGATAAAATCGTCGAGGACGAAGGTGAGAAAAATAGAGAGCGCCTGTGCTGCCCGGAATCCGGATTGTTCGACGGAAATAAAAGTTGTCACGGCCGCGATCGCTAACGGTGGCCGATGTCGGAGTAAGGCTCGTGCCGGGACGAAGCTTGCGCTTTGACGTCAATTGTTAAAATGCGTTGGAGGTGGTAAGAAAAACAAAGAGCGCTCGTGCTGCTCGGATTCCGGATTGTTCGACGGAAATAAAAGGTGACACGGCCGCGATCGCTAACGGTGGCCGAGGTCGGAGCAAGGCTTGTGCCGGGACGAAGTTTGTGCTTGACGTCGGAAGTAAAATGTGCGAGGGGAGCTTGTGCGTCCCCAAGGATCTTCAAGCAAAACAGAAGAACGAAACGCCCACAAGTGGTGACCGATAACCTCAGGGAGAATAAGATATAGGGGGTACGTGAACGTACAAGTGGGGAAAAATCAATCTCAAATCAGCATACAAAATGTGATGCGGGCAAAGAATAGGTTCTATTCTGCAATTAAGAATGTTGACAAATTTTTTAAAAGTTTAGAAGGAGTGTCATGCATTATGCAAAGCGAGTGTCATGCATTATTGGTAATTACAAATGAACATACCCACGAACACCTCAATCGTAGATTGACCGGTATTAACATATCGCCTCACCCCCAAAAATAGTAAGCGACCGAATCCCCTGCGGGGCTCGGCCAGCCCACTTGTCCCCCCTTTCAAAGAATAAAACATTAAAAATTGTAAGCGGTCGATTCCCTTGCGAGGCACGACCACCCCGAAGGACCCCCCCCGTCTCCCGCGGCTCGCCCATGGGCAAGCCTCCATACGCCCGACGTTCATAACATCGCTGTCATCAACTTTTATTCTTGGAGCTTTGCGGATGCGTCTCATGTTAATTGGCATGTCAACTTTTACGTCGCCGGATGAAATAATTTCTATAAATAAATCTACATGTTAACTTTTTACATCGGCAAACGCACCATTCTTGGATCCTCCTTCTTAGCCAATAAAAATAGGGGGTCATGTTGCGATTTTCGACGCTATAAATTCATAAAGATGGCATGTTCATAATATAATTTTAGTTATTTTAATATGAAAATTGTGATAAATATTATTTAATTCTCGAGAACTGTGCACCCTTTGTGCACACAGTGATCTCACGAATTAAATAATATTGAACACAATTTACAACATCGATTCCATATTCATGCGTGAGCGTGTAAAGCGCAAGCGTGACAGTAAAAGCGTGACAGAAAAAGCGTGACACAAATCAGTGCTCGTTTTGGAATACCTGGTCTAAACGAAATGAAGTCTCTAAATAAAAAGAGCGTGAGCGCGAAAAGCGTGACAGTCGAAAAGCGTGACAGAAAAAGCGTGACAGAAAAAACGTGACACAAATCAGTGCTCGTTTTGGAATACCTGGTCGCAACGAAATGAAGTCTCTAAATAAAAGGAGCGTGAGCGCGAAAAGTGACATCCACGACTTAAAATTCGTTTCACAGTTTTCATCTACGACATTCAAAGCGTGACATAAAAAGTGGGACATCAAAAAGCGAACATCGAAAAGCGTGACGCAAAGCAGTGTTCGTTTTGCAATAGCTGGTTTTTGACGGAATGAAGTCTCTACAAATTTATACACAAAAGCGTGACATAAAAAACCGGATTTTTCAAAGAGGGTGACAATCTAAAGATTTTTTCCCAATATATATATATATATATATATATATCATATCGCGGTCGAACTGAACACAGAAACGCAGAGGCGGACGAGTCAATGCTTGCTAAGATGGGATAATAAAATAACTGATGGTTTTCTGATCAGTCGGAGGCCTAAGAGGCCAGCAACGGTACTGAGAAGGCTTCTTGCCGTGTTACTGTGAGTGTGTGGACTTTAATACCGTAAGTTTTTTCAGTGTATATATATTTTCAGTAGTATATCGTATATTGATTATGGAGTGGTTCACCGATCCGATTTTGTGCCAGAGGCGTATTGATGATTTGCACGCGCAGCCGGCGTACGCGAACGCCTTTGCTGCGTTCCAGGAGGGAGAGGACCTTACGCAACCGCAACAGAAGTTGATGCGACAGATGGAGAGGGCGACAGCGCGCCTTGCTGAGCTCAAGGGGCTTTCTCAGGTGGCTTCTGGTGACCGTAAGCGTCCGTGGGAAGCAACAGTTGACCTCTCACAGCTTCCAGGGTCCGATCGCCTAGAGTTGACTCGCAACGATGATGGAAAGGACAAGGGGCTTCGCAAGCAATTCCTCGAGACTCAGCACCACTTCGTGGCGCACTCTGCGTCGCAGTTAGCGCTTGTTGATGCCAAGAAGGAATTAGAAGGTGTGGAGCTTCCTGAAACCGTCACTCTTGCGTTGGAATTTCTGTCAGAGACTGCGCAGTAGTTCCGGCAGTTGGTGGGAGACTTACGATGAAAAGTTCAGGGGGCAGAGGCAGTGTGCAGAAATTATACAACCATCACAAGATTTTCTCTTGAAAATATATAAATTAACTTTATAGTGGAGCGCCCCCTGAATTTTCGAAACACTTCGGACTTGACCGCGCTTCAAGTAAGCGGTGAAATAACCCCTTTGGGGCATTTTAAAGCAGCTCTAGCGCAGTATTTTATTTTATTTGATACTCTTTGTGGGCTTCGTCGACCATGTAGAGCCGAACCTTTCGCCCAGCAATGCCACCGAGGCCCTCGAAGCTCCCTTCGAGTTTGTTGGATCCCTGCTCGCTCTGGTACGGCGAACCTCCTGAATCGCCCGCGACGTTCGGGAGAGGTTCCGGGAAGTTTTGGGTCGTCCCGGTTTTCAGTCTTCGGCATCCACTCTCTTCAAAGGTCTTACCCCGCCTAACGAAGTGCATACGCCTCAAAGCAGTATGACGAAATGAACAAACTAAGCCTTTTTGTAGAGGGGTGGAGTTTTTACTGCAGAAGATGCGGAGCACTGGCCACAAAGGCAGGAAATGCGCGCAACATAACTCTCGGAGTCGATTCCTTCCAAGGCCTTGAGGGCTGGGCCCGTCGTCATGCACGCAGGGGAGTTAGGCAGAGAGCTCGAATGCGGTCGTCTTGTTTGTTTGCAGCTTATCTCATTCACACTGATCTTCGTAGAAATTATTGTGGCAAGAGAAAACAACCAAGTTCTTGAACTTTTTCGTTTTGTCTTGACCTTTTGACGCGCGTGGTTCTGGAGGGACGTGCAGCTCTACCACAGTGGAGTCGACTTCTGGCAAGTGGGAATCTACAACTATTCGCTTGACCGAGAGCTCGACCCTCCCCTTCTTATTCTTGTTACTTCCCCAGATTTGGAAGAACGCGGTTAACCTCCTTGAGGGGAATCTCACAGCTCTTTCAATAATTAGTTGGCAGGTACACTTTGCGTATTCAACTCAATACCGCTTCTCCTCAATGAAAAAAAGTGTAGCTTTGTCGCTGCACTTCTCCAGCGTATAATTTGTAGTGACGTTCAGTGCGACCAGCTGATAACGATGTGAGGTCATATCCATGTTTCGTTGGCTGTGCCCCTTTTGAGGGAGAAGAAAGTTGGGTGAGAAGAGAGAGACACAGATCTATTAGTAGCAACGCTTTCAAATGTACCGTTGTATCTTCCGAGAGACAAGCTGAACTGAAGTGATCAAGCTGAGATAGACTGAAACCCTTGCTCCTTTTGCAAAGAATTCAAGGCTCTAGGGTTTAGACAACAAATTCTTGCGATAGCTGTGACCTCCGTGTGAGCAAACCATCACGACACCCTCATCCTTCCCAAACAGACCTGTGCCAGAGTAACTCGAAGCATTAGCTGACCTCCATCAAATGATATGCACCTTTCAAAAGATCAATGGATGGGGACCTACGGTATTTGAAAAGCAGCGGGTATCATTGAGTCTTTAAGCAACCGCCTTGTACCCCCTTAAGTGAGCGCCTTTGTTTCCAAATACCTGAAGATATGACCCTCCGAGTTCGCTTTCGCAGCCGCCTTCAAATCCTTGACTCGACACATCGTCAGGGTAGAAGTCTTACCGTGGCGGGCCGGCCCGGGGCCGCAGAAGCTCGCTCCGGGCCGAAAGCGGGCCGAAGGGGCTTTCGCCCCCGGGCCGCACAAAAATATGAGCCGGCCAAACTTCGGCCAAAAATATAGGCATTTTATGCCACTTTTTATCAAACCCACATACTTAATTTTAAAATTTCGCGCCTGCGGCGGGCATTTCCATTCCTTGACCGTTTTGGCCGAAAGCGGGCCAGCGGAAATATCGTTTGCGGGCCGTAAAGAAATTGGGAAGACTTCTACCCTGCACATCGTCTTCTGGCGGCTTCATGCCACGTCAACGTTGTGAACGGTGGATAGGGCATTTATGTGCTTGGTCTCAGATCAACCAGCTGGTGGAAGCTACGCCTGCTGGATCGGCAGATAGCAATGCTCGGCAGGAGCTGGCAGCACTGCTGAGTTCAGTGCATTGCACGAGGTGTGCGGGGCAGCCCTTACGTACCTCCGGCCTCCCCTTTTGGGTCACTCATCTCCTGCCCCCCTTTCCTTTCACTTTCAACACCATTGAGCGAGTTCAACTCCTTTTCATTATGCACTGCATAACATCCAGACTCCCGTACACTGTGTTTTTTCCATCTGTAATATCCTTCTGAAGCACGGCACAACATCCAGACTCCCGTACGCTGTGTTGTTTTCATCTGTAATATCCTTCTGAAGCACTGCACAACTTCCAGACTCCCGTACACTGTGTTGTTTTCATCTGTGATATCCTTCTGAAGCACTGCACAACATCCAGACTCCCGTACACTGTGTTGCTTTCCATCTGTAATATCCTTCTTCTGAAGCACTGCACAACATCCAGACTCCCGTGCGCTGTGTTGCCTTCCATCTGTAATATCTGATAGAATCGTGAAATGAGAATGGTGGACACACAAGCATCTTGGGGGCAGTGGACAGACACGCATCTGGGGGGGCATGGAGGACACACACGCGTCCGGGGTCATGTCCGGGGGGGGCATGGTGAGCGACAGGAGCGATTGGAGCAACAAAGCATGCCGCGACATGACCAGCGAAGCCATCGAGGGAGCGTGGACATCGCCGTAACCCACATGATCTGATTAGTAGCCGACAAGAATGTCGTTGCCATAGGAATTAGCCACGAAGAAATGAAAAATTCATCCATGGTAGAACGTAGGTTGCAATCTTGCAAAAGATTAGAGAGATGCGCTTAGGTTGGCGGGTGGCAATGTAAGTAAGGCATGTATATAAATGTAAATGTGTGTGGGGCATGCATTATGTTGGGGTAGGATTGTTGGTGTTACACGTAAACACGTGTTTCAGAAATGTGACCGTGGCAAGGAGAGTGTGGGCAAGTCCCCGACTACACAAAGGTATCAGGTTGGCAGCCCAAAATTTGTGTGGATCCCTTCTTGTGGCGGGCCATGGGCATTCCAAGCAAGGAGGCAACTTTCTTGATTCAATCCTTAGCCACACACCGTGGAAAGCAAGGGGGGTTGAGTAGCGGTGTTAAGCGGCAATTATAGGTTGAATACCCTTCCAAAGGGTTGTCTACTTGGGAGGAATGCCCGTCACTTGCCGGGGGGCATGCATAACTTGCAATGAAGTGCCCTGGCCGATTCAGGGGTTGAAAGGCATTTTCAGGCCCTGAAAATCATTTTCAGGCCCTGAAAATATTTTTCAGGCCCTGAAAATATTTTTCAGGCCCTGAAAATCATTTTTCAGGCCCTGAAAATCATTTTCAGGCCCTGACAACCATTTACAGGCGCTGAAATCCATTTCAGGGCCTGAAAAGTCATTTTCAGGGCCTGAAAATCATTTTCAGGCCTTGAAAAGTCGTTTTCAGGCCTTGAAAAGTCGTTTTCAGGCCTTGAAAAGTCGTTTTCAGGCCCTGAAAACCGTTTTCAGGGTCTGAAAACCATTTTCAGGCCCGGAAAACCATTTTCAGGGCCTGAAAAGTCATTTTCAGGCCCTGAAAAGGCATTTGTAGGCCTTATGTGAAATTTCAGGGCTTGGAACACTGTAAAATTTTCAGGCCCTGAACTTTTTTTTCAGGGGGCAAGATGGGGACATGAGAATATAATTCTAAACTTTATATAACACGAAAAGTGAATAATATTTTCAGGCCCTGAAAAAAAAGTTCAGGGGGCATCTTAAGAGTGTGAAATCCAAATTTTCAGGCCCTGAAAATTGGTGTAAAAATTATATTATCCATGAAGTTTTTTCTAAGGTGTATAACTAGCCTAGTATAAAACAAGTTCAGACCCTGAAAGTGATTTTCAGGCCCTGAAAAATATTTTCAGAGCCTGAAAAAAAAAATCAGGGGGGCAATTTTTCAGGGGGCACAAAAAAAGTTCAGGGGGCAATCGTAAGTAGCCCCCCATCTGCCGGATGTACTCGACTGCGGAGAAGGGAATCGCACGCGCTAAAGCTCGCGCAAAAATCTTAGCGTTGGTTTCAGACAAGGGGCCTGAGGTTGGCTGGAAGATCTGCGAAAAGTTGGAACGTAAGTCTTACGCTGAGGATGAGGAAGATGAAAAGCTGATGCGAAAAGCTGAGAAAGAGGTGAAAGCTGAGAAGCTTCACGCTGCGCAAGCCGCGGCTGCCAAGGGGCGAACTAAGGGCCCAGGCAGGGGTGCCTTCGCTGCGACTCGTCCGGCTGCTCCTGGGGCGCCTCCGCCACCACCGCCTGTTCAGGCAGGACGTGGCAGCCAGCTCCAATGCTGGAATTGTAACGAGTGGGGTCACCACCAGAACCGATGCTCGCAGCCGCGCTCAGCCGGCAGAGGCCGTGGCGGAGGCACAGACCGTGTTTAAATTGTGAGAATGTAGAGCCACGATGGCTAAAACAATGGGCTTAGCGGAATGCTTTGCGGTTGTGGTGGAATGCCCAACCATAATGTAACTCTTGGGGACGAAACCCTAAATTGTAATGAACTTTTGGCCTGCGGGCTGTTGTTTTCCTTGTGTTTCAGGTCTTGAATTGTCTGAGGAAGAGATTGGCGAGGCCGTCCCCTTGTGTGAGCAGGACGTTCCTGTGCCTCACGTTGCGGGTAGACTTAGGGAGCGTGCTTCTTTTTGGCGGACCTTCGTGCGCTCTTCGTACGTTATGTCTTGGATCGAGAACGGTTTTAATTTGAAGTTTAAGGATGGCAGGGTTCCGCCTCGAGTGCACCTGCCTAATCACGTGTCTGCTGTTAGGCATACTGCCTTTGTCACTAAGGCTGTGCAGGAGTGTGTGCTTATGGGCGCCTTGAGAGAAGTCTCGGGGAAGCCGCAGGTTGTCCTACCTTTAATGGTGGACGACTCTCGGGACAAATTACGGCTGATCTTCAACGGTAAGTAGCTCAATGCTTTCTTAATCTTTCCTACTAAGTTCAAGTATGAGCACCTCCAGCCTTTCATAGACTTGCTTAGAAAGGATGATGGGTTGTTTTACTTCGATAAGTCGGGGCAAGGGTCGGAATCGATTTATGATTTTGCAATGTAATTTTCCGATTAATCGATTATTGGTATCGAATCGATTTGGATTTGAGTCGTACAATTATGATTAATCGCGATAACTACTTTCAAACTCGCAAAACTCGCCACTGTTAAGGGCGAAACAATTAGAGAATCAAATCGATTTCAACAAATGTAACAATTATGATTGTTGACAATCGATTACAAAAATAAAACCGATTCCGACCCTTGAGTCGGGGTACTGCCACGTTGACCTTCACGAGATGTCTCGTACCTATGTTGCTGTTGAGTGGCTGGGTAGATTCTTTGAGTTTTGTGTACTGCCTTTTGGTCTAGCGCTCTAGCCCCAGCTTGCTGGGTGTTCACGAAGATTAACAAGGAGCTCGTAGGTAAGTGGCGGGGTCTCGGATTCCGTGTGCACCCCTACGTGGATGATTTTGCTTTTGCAGTGAGGGCTCCCACTCTCGCGGACCCCGCGGCTTTGGCTGTACTGACCCGTATTATGCAGGATGTGCGGGAGGCTGGCTGGCTCGTAGCCGAAGCCAAGTCTCAGCTGTATTTCACACGTACCCTTGTGCATATTGGCATAGGCATAAACCTGGAGGGGGGGGTCCTGTTCGTGCCTGAGAAGGCTCTGAGCAAGATCCGTGCTTGTGTGTCAGACTTGTTGAGGCTGTTTCATAGGCTGCCTCTGAGGCTTGTAGCCAAGTTTGCAGGCTTGGTCAATGCCCAGTGGTTTGTGCTAGGGGGTGTCACCAGACTGTTTGCTAGGGCGGCTGCGGTGCTCATTGCTGACACCTTGACTTGGGGCTCGTGGGCCTCTCACGTCCCGGGCTCTGATGCTCTCCGGGCAGAGCTTGAGTTTTGGCTGACTGGCGGCTTCCGTAGGCACCAGAGAGGCATTTGGGAGCCCAGGGGGGCGGGGCTCCAGCTGGAGACAGTCCATGCGGACACCTCTGAGGTGGCATGGGGCTCCTGGCTGGAGCAATCCTTAGGAGGACCTGAGCTGCTTGCCACAGTTATCTGACCATGTCAGACAGACTGAAGTCATCCACTCTCAAGGAGCTCCGGGGCATTTTTGATTCTCTCCGGGCATTTGATGTTGCTGGCAGGCTGAGAGGGAAGAGGGTGCTTGTCATTTGTGACAACCAGGCTGTGCATTTTGTCATTGAGTCTGGCAGTAGGCATCAGGAGCTCCAGGAGTTGGCATTAGCGGTGCATGGTTTCGGTGCTGACCACGGGGTGGTTTTGTCCTCCCTTTGGATGCCCATGGAGTTTGAGACCCGGGCTGATGCCCTCTCCAAGATCAGAGACCATGATGTTGACTGGATGGTCAACCCGGCAATCTTTCGGTGGGCTGACCCGTGGATTGCCGGGGGGTGGAGGCACACCCGGGACAGGTTTGCAACTGATAAGAATTGTCTTGTTTTTGACAGTGCAGGTGCCCCGTCTTTCAACAGTGCTTGGCACTGTCCAGGTACGTCTGGGGTTGACACCTTCAGTCAGACGGATTGGCGGGAGCACGTCAACTGGTGTAACCCGCCTTTTCGGATGATCGGGAGGCTCCTGCTGTTTCTGCAGGCTGAGAGGGCTGCGGCCTCCATTGTGGCCCCGGTCTGGACTTTCCAGCCGTGGTGGGTCTTGCTGTGTCCCGACGGGGTTCACTTGGCAGACTGTGTGGTGCAATGGGCGGAGCTCCAGCCTTCTGCGGACACCTTCCTCCCTGGCCTCGGAAGGGCCAATGAAGGGGGGGTGGGCCTGCCGGATTTTCGGGTCCTCCTCTTGCGGGTCTCCTTCGATGAGAGGGAGCCTGCGGGCCCCGGACCCCGCTGTACCTTGGGAGGTTGCAGGGCTTGTGACTGGGATAGGGGTATGAGATGGGGGCTGCATTTCATGCAGGCATCGTAGGCACTGGGGAGCAGTGGGCTGGGCTGCAGTTCTCCGTGACGGACCCGCTGGAGATGCAGCTGCGGGCAGACATGCTGTTTGCGGTGTCTGGCACCCGTGAGGCTAGCTAGCACCATGTGGGGCTACTCTCGAGTGTTCGTGCGGTACTAGGCCTTCTGTCAGGACCGTGACCCGCCCAGGGTGCCTGTTGTGAGATATAATAAACCGTATTATATCGGGGCGGTCACTGAATACTTTTCATACAAGTGTAAACTGATTATAAAGGCAAACGAATATATAATGCATCTGTGACCTAGGTATCTGTCACCAAGTACTGTACGAGTACTGGTACAGTCGAACGGAGTCATGCACGGTATGACCTACGGTGCACTGAATCCAGCACACCACCCTGTAACTGTACGGAGTGCTGTTCAGGTGGCAGAGAGCGGCTCACAGACAAAGTCCAAAGTTCCGAAACAACAAACAGCTAGGAGCTGGAAACTGCTAGAGGGAGGCCTGTGCTTTAGCCAGGGCGGTCCCTTCCTAAAACTGCTGCTAGGACACTGCTTCCAAGCTAAGTTCCTACAGCTCAATCTTGTGGATACTCAGCCACTTTCAAAGTGGTCTACAAAGGTGCAGAGTTCACCAGAGTTGAAGAAGTTGTCAATGTCAAAGATGTTCAACCAGAACCAGAGCCCAGAAGTCATAACCCAGAACCAGAGCCCAGAAGCCAGAGTCCAGAACCAGAAGCCAGAACCATAATTCAGAAGCCAAGACCAGAAGCCAGAGGCAGGAAAAGATTCGTAGAGCAAAATTAGGAATTCCGAAAATTGAAAATCAGAATTCAAACCTGCCGAAACCACAGAAGGAAAAGAAATGCCGAAAGTAAAACAGCACGGCAAGGCAGATAGACTGTTGGCAGTCACCCCAGCGGGATGTACCGCTGCGGTGAACTCAGGGGCTCGATCGAGCACCACCGAACCCTGAACCGCTGACACACATGCAAGACACATGAGTGCGGGCAGGGCTAGAGATGCAAAAGAGAATACTCTCGGCAATGTTGTCACACCGACACGTGACCGTGTAGCCGGTGTCCACTACCCGGCCTTGGGTACATAGGGATGTACCCAAGGTCACGTGTACATCATTGGGTCGTGCATGCAAGGTTCGCGTCCGATGGCCTTATGGCTGACAGGATATGTCCTCAAGACATCCCTTCAGATATACAACCACTCGCTTTGAGCAGTTTCGATCATTTGGGTGATTTTTAGATGGTATCAAAGTTGTCAAATTGCAGATTTATAGACATTTGTAGTTGACATATTTGCTGGGTACATACCTTGGGTACATCGAACTTTAGGCATACTTATGGATGGCATACCAGGTCAATTCAAAATTTGGAGACCTATGTTGAAAAGTTCACGAGCTGCGCTTTCTGGAGTGTCACGTCAAAAATTAGATCCGACTTCATCTTCACTGAGCAAATCGGTTTCAAAGTTAAGCAATGATTTTTGATCACGAACGAAACCTATGGGAACAATTATTGAGTACTGTAAGGGGTATGGTCGACATGATGGCGCTGTGCGCGGCCATCCATGTCCCATCTTGAGTATACGTGTCAAATGTCACATTCCCATCCGCCACGATGACTTGATGTCAAAGTGCGTTGTCATGAATGGCAATATGGTGCCTGATATGTCGAAAATGCTTGGGTACATAGGGATGTACCCAAAAACGCTTGGGTACATCGTAATGTACCGCAGGGTAGTAGACACCGGTGGGGCCGAGTGAATCTCGTCTCCGGAAAAGGAATAACCGTCGGAGTCGTCGTCATCGTCGATCACGGAAAGCTCTCCCGTGTGAATCGGCTCGTGATCCGAGTCAATCGAGCACAATTTAAGAGAGGTGTCAGAGCAAGATGGCATTGCACGGTCCATAAACGAGAGACACGTAGTGGCTCCTCGAAAGGAGACCCGAAGGAAGCGGGGTCCGATGCCGAAATAGGGTAAAGCCCCGTGTCGATCTCGTGTTTGGCAGGTGGTGGCGCATCGCACACCACCTGCGGCACAGACAAAGTGCCGATGTGCAGCGGTGGTTGTTTACCAGCTGCGGTAGCACCACCTACCTGCGCAGCCGTAGCCGCAGACCGCAGGGACTCAAGTACGCCCCGTGCGTCGGAGAGAACATCCTCCATGCCGGCGTCCGACGCACCACGACCCAAGCCCGCATAGTGAGCACGCAAGCCCACATCGTGCTCCACCGGGTACGTGAAAGGCTCCGGGTCGTCACGTACCAAAGGCCGGTCGTGCCGCTGGCATAGCTCAGCAAATCCCTTGTCGTCCTCGTCGTCGAAAGCGGCTTGAAAGTCCGAAACGACCTCGTCCAAGTCCATGGCGGCATTACGAAGTCCCACATCACATGAACCATACACCGCTGGGCAACGCGCCGTGTCATGAAAGTGCCCAGGGCAGAGGGGGCACTCCTGAACGAAGGCCGATGATGCAGAATGGAAAGATATGCACCTGGCACCCTGCGTCCGATGCGATTGAGACCAATTCCCGCCTTTCGGGAGTGGGGATGCCGCAAAGCGGTGCTTCCATCCCACGCGACGATTACGCCCGTGAAACTTACCGTCCGTACGACGGTTTCGTTCGTCACGCCACTTGGACGGTGGAAATCTCACACCACCGCCTCCATGCGGACGGTGGGAATCAACCCGTGGCGGCGGTGTGTCTCGCGTACCCTCGCGCTCGTCATGACGGAGTGAGGCAAGTAGGGCAGAGGCCTCACCAATGATGCGAGCAAATTCCTCGAGGAAGCCCGAGACGTCACTCGGTTCCTCACCTGCGTAAGCCATTCCGAGTGGCGTGTGCGTCGGGATAGGCGCGGCTGCCTTGGGTCGGGTGGGAGGGCCATCGGGGTTTGCACACCACCACACTTCTAGAATGTGAGTGTAAACCTCCTCGATGCCCACCTTCGCCAACTCGGTGTCTAGGCGAAGCGGGGTGATCACCTCCTTGTAAAAGTCGGTGTCCAGCGCTGCCAGGAGCTGCCTCTTGGCTGCCTCGTCGTCCAGGGGACCCGCTCCGCTAGCCGCGATAGCTTTTAGGCACTCGTCAAATTGCGCGACCAAGGGCTCAGGGTCATCAGAGGACCCAAAAGAAATGCCTAAGAGTTCCTCGTGATGGCGGAGCGGCCGATGCCCAGGCGGCAGCAGCCGCTTGGTCACCTCAAGGAGGGCACGCTTACCGTCGCGCGGAGAGATCCGAGCCGAAGCGTCAACCCACCTTCGAGCTGGAGAGTGGGGCGTTGTCAAAAAAGAGACCAACGCACGAAGTAAAATGTCGTTGAAGATCGGGTGAACCTCCTTGGCGACGTCCACGAGGTCAAAGATGTCCTCGCTGGCGCTGTCCTTGTTGACAAATGACGCCTCCAAGGCAGTAACCAATGAATCCCAAAGAAGTTGGCGATGAGGTTCACTTCCGGAAAATGAGGACGCCTTAGTACCTAAGGTGTCCTTCGCAACACGCTTCACAACGTCAATGTCCCAAGATGGCTGCAACACGGCATTGCCGCGTGTCTTGTCAGCAGCAGCGAGCGCGACACTCGCTGACTGCGGGGTGCTCTTGTAGCGAGCACCCACGTTTCTAGCAAAAATAGAGTCAAGGCGCATTCTAGCGCCCATGGCCGGTGTACCAACAGAGGATGAAGTCATCAGAATAAATTCCTATAGGAGGGGGGTTGGGGAAAAGGCGAGTGTCAAATTGTAAGGTGGCGGGCGACCGTAATGCAGTTGCGGAGTTAGGAGAAGAAGGGGTCGAACGAAATCAACGAAGTCGAACACGCGACGGCCAAGGAGACGTTGACAGGGGTGACCAAGCCCAGTCTAAAACAAAATCCAACGCGGACACTCGAAGAAGCTGCCGAAAGTCCCAACTCGAAATCTCACCGCAACATGGTGCAAACCGCACGCCCTAAAGTGGCCAATTCAACACCTCCCGAGGCCCCAACGCCCCGCCAAGCGGAAAAGCTTAGCCAATCATGGCAAAGTCAGCAGTGATAAAAGCGGGGTAATACCCCATAACCTGTGAGATATAATAAACCGTATTATATCGGGGCGGTCACTGAATACTTTTCATACAAGTGTAAACTGATTATAAAGGTAAACGAATATATAATGCATCTGTGACCTAGGTATCTGTCACCAAGTACTGTACGAGTACTGGTACAGTCGAACGGAGTCATGCACGGTATGACCTACGGTGCACTGAATCCAGCA
>LGRX02034807.1:0-22008 GCA_001247695.2 Cymbomonas tetramitiformis | reverse complement strand
GGAGGCACTGCTATCCCACAGATAGTAATTGGGGGAGGGAGGCGCTGCTATCCCGTTTGAAGATGGTTCAAGATGAGAGGGAACGACTTCTGCGCAAAGCCTCGGACCGCATCGCCCGCCGCAAGGCCGAGTCGGTGCGCCCTGCTGCTTCTCGTGCATAACCTGTGCATTCCCTGGCACTGCAGATCTGAGAGTGTCCGCACATTCAGCAGGGGTTGCTCAGGCAGCAGGGGCGCGTGATGCAGGCGCGATGCCACATATGTTTATACGTCACATAAGTGTTTGAGAATCACATCCTTTTATGCTCACCGCAGAGGGGTGTATTTGCAGCAGCCTGCAGAGACTGAGGATGCCAAATCTGCTCCTGCATAAATGTGTAAGGCACAAATTCCGACAAACGAGAATGCTGCCCTCATCTTCCAAGACCGCTTTCAAGACTAAGCTGCCCCAGTCAAACATATACTCAGCCATGTACACGTCCTACCACTGAATGTCCACTAAGAATAACATGGGTCAATGCAGTGGCGAGAGTTTAAGCTAGCATTATGGACGCATACTTCAAGAAAGTCGCATTAATGAGTTCCCGTTTCAACTCGCATGCTTTGAATCAACATTCTTGTCACTCCGAGCCTTGGGAGGTATGTACAGTCATCAACACGTGAATATTCAGAACACTTAAAGACGGTGGCACTGCCATGTCCCCAAGCGTGCAAAGCTTTATTCTTGCTCAAACTCGCAGACAGTGCACGAGGCGGGGATTTAAAATATGAATGGCAATGATGTTGAAAGCATTGTTTTTTTGAAACCTGAAAGGGTGAATGATGCACACTCCAGTTGCGTTTACTTCGGTTTGTTTCTGAGATGCGTGAAGTATGCAATTCTGTGACGAAACGAGATGCTATAACGGGAAGCTCTAGATAGCTTGGGTTCCTCCCAGAGGGACAGCACATGGCTGACCCGTCAAGAATGACACAATTCACTATAAACGGGGAATTTTGATCTACTTCCTGACAATGGGCCCTGGTAGTATACAGAGTTGGATGACAACATTGCATCATTGTCTGCTATCTAGATAGAATGGCCGTGCACCGAATGGTCATCGTTGATATAGGATTGGCAGGTGCATATGACACACTGTCAAAATTTTGGCCAAGTAGGAGTGGGAATTCGGGCATAGTCTTTCTAAGGTTTGTCCTCTTTCTCTATTGTTTTGCAGAACAGTCACTTAATATTGCGGAAACATTTTGGTACTAATACACATCATTGCAAAATGTTCTTTAGGTGACGAAAACGTATAAGTCGTACCTTGTCTTGATTATTGATTTTTGAAATTGAATATTTATTTTCTCGAAAACGTTGTATTAAAAAAAATAAGATAAAAACTATTATTAATTGGTCAGGTCGCCCAATCAACGGGGAAAAATCGAAATTATTAAATAATCATTTCGACGTGCCACTGCAATAAGAACAAACAATAACAAGGCGCGAAATAATTCGGATCCAATCACGATCTCGCCGTCAACAAAGCGACAAATATTCCGTATTTCTGAAAAAGTGCTGCCGACAGCTCCATACCAACCGAAAATGGAGGTCTCTCAGGCGTGTATATTATGTAAATTAGGTATTTTAGTATGCGCATGTGGCAAAACTACCCTGGATGAAATGGCGCAGCAGCGCCGAGCGATGGATAGGCGTCGACAGACGTCACTTCTCGGCTTCGGCGTCAAGTTAGGGGTCGCCCCTTCAGCTATGAACGCGGACCCTAGTGTGATCTGTCCAGATCCTAAGCGCAGCGTACAGGAAAGACTCTTACTTTTCTTCGAAAAGGTGTTGCGCCATGTAGGACGGAAGGGTCCTCGGCGCCCTAAGAAACTAGCGTTTATCGACTCGAATCTTCCTGTGGTTGAATGTGATCTCGAGCTCGGCGAGCGGTTGGCCGCTCTACCTGACTCTGAACAGGATCCTCGGACGTGGGTCAATGAATTCTTGCACGAGGCGGAATTTGACAGGCGGCAGTGTTCCACGATACCACCATCACGGGCGCCTTTGCTCGGGGGGCAAGATAGACGCTCGATCTGGCAGAGGCTAAGCGTAGGCGTTGATGTTAGGGGGCAGGGGCGGGGCAGGCCAAGCGTTGCAGCTAGGGAAGGAGGGAGGGAGGAGGAGGGACAGGCAGAGCCTGGGCTAGCTGCAATGCGGCTAGAAGTACCCCCAAACTGTTGCGGCTAGGGGGTGGTAAGGGGGTGGGGAGGGTTATCCCCCAGGCCAAGCGTTGCAGCTAGGGGGGGGGTATGCCTCCCCGAGCCGAAATCGCCCGCCGCGAGGCGCCGCTCCGGAAAAAAAGGAATATACATTTTCAAAAAACCATCGATTCATTAATAAAACAATTAAGGTTCATGCCGAACAATGAATATTCCATTGCACCCTCGAGAATCGTTCCTAGCACGCACGTGTTCCCGGAGTTCTTGCGTCCTGACAATTTTTCGAGGCCAGGTCGGTGCGCATGCATGGCACACTTGATGCACGTCCCCCGACCATGCAGGCTGCGATTCATGAATGTACGGGCGTAGCCCTCGTGGAAAGTGATGGAGGGAGCAGCCTGTCTGGAATCATTCCTAGCACGCACGTATTCCCGGAGTTCTTGCGTCGTGACAATCTTTCGAGGCCAGGTCGGTGCGCGTGGACTGTTTGTGTGGACTGATTTCTAGCTAATAGGTAGGCTGAATATCGGCTCTTGTGTAGATTGATTTCTAGCTCATAGGTAGGCTGAATATCAGCTAGTGTTTAGGCTGATGTTTAGCTCACATGTAGGCTGATTTTTAGCTCATATGTAGGCTGATTTTTAGCTCATATGCAGACTGATTTTTAGCTCATATGTAGGCTGATTTTTAGCTCATATGTAGGCTGAGTTTTAGCTCATATGTAAACTTGAGCGCCATCCCTTCCATGTGTCACCATCGTCATCATGTGTCACTTGTGGAAATCATTCGTTCGTCGCCCTAGCTAGTCAACTGGACCGTATTCTAGCATGTCACCCGTAATTTTAACGAGGAAATTACCTATGTACTATACTGTCGTTTGGTCTGTACTATCTCGTCTCTGTACTGCGTCCGTGACAGCATGTCAATTTCCGCGTCTCTGGTTGGAGGTCCACCGTTTTTCGTCGACGACAGTACAGTACAGACAAAAAGGACGACAGTATAGAGGCAGAGGCGTGGACGTCGCCAAAATGAAATTAAATATGGGGCGGACCGGGCGGTATAGGCTACGATACATACGACGGTAAACTGAGTACAGACGAAAGTACAGACTACAGTACAGACGACAGTATACTGAGTACAGACGACAGTCACAGTGTCACAGACGACAGTACAAAATCGTGGAAAATATACGACAGAGAGTACAGACGACAGTACAGACGGCATTACAGACGACAGTACAGACGACAGTACAAAATCGTGGAAACAGGGCAGCGCAATGACACATCGACAATATTTCGCTTAAACCTTCGGGTTGTACTGCACTGTCGCGCGGCTGCCATGTCGGCACAGAATTCCCCAAAATCGACAGTACAGTACAGAAAACCGACAGTAGAGTACAGAGGTAATTTCCTCGCTAATACGATACCGGGTTATCGATGCCATCTCCAAAAGTTTGCATGATACCATGGTGATACAAGGAGAAAGTTATCCACGCGGTGAAAACTTTGCTCCCGAGAAGGGTGGGTCAACCTTTTTAGGCGTTGGAGCGTGCTGCTAGGGAAGGGGCCAGAGCCCCCTAGGCGTTGAAGCTTGCAACAAGAGGGGGAGTCCCCGTGCGTTGGGGCTTGCGGCTCGGGGAGTCCCCAGTGCGTTGGGGCTTGCACTGGAAGGGTGGGGGGAGTCCCCCAGGCGTTGGGGCTTGCGATAGGGGGCAAATTCCATGTCATATCTAGCCCCCCACAAGAAAGTTCCGCCGCCCCGCGTAGTTCCGGCAGTTGGTGGGAGACTTACGATGAAAAGTTCGGGGTCTGAACGTCACGGCAGAAATTATACAACCATCACAAGATTTTCTCTTGGAAATATATAAATTAAGTTTCTAGTGGAGCGACCCTGAACTTATCGCCTTTCGACTACACTTCAAGAGCCGGTTAAGCTCCGTTGAATACCTATTGCTTCGTGCTCTACGGTATTATTTTGATATATTTGATATATTCTAGACTGTTTACTAGTCTATTTTTCTTTCGTGTACCCTCGTCGACATCTTTGGCTCGACTTTAAGCCCCCTTAACGCCTTGGCCTTCATTGTTTGACTTCTTTCCATTCGGTAAACATGCCCTCTTCCCCACTTCTTTCCGTCTTGAACACTACGCAGTGAACCGTTGAAGTTTCGTTCTTTCACGTTCTTCTTGACTTCACATGTTTTCTCCACATTTGCGCCGTTTGTAACCCTCGTTTTCCCCCCACTGAAACTCGTCGCAGGCATATTTCCACCGCGAACACAAGGAGTCCCCTAGCGTTCGGCCATTTAAAGGTAAAAATATTTTTCGCATGTTGCCTAATTGCAACGTGCATTCACTTCGAATATCGTGAACCCCATCCATAGGTGCTATTCAAGATTCGAGAAAGGAGAGCAAGCGTCATGGCCGCCAACAACGAGGTGTGCACCTACTTACTACTCCGTTGCAGTGATCCTTCGGCAGGCGACCTGGGACATATGTCCCGAGACATTCTACAAAGTTTGACACCTTGGGACCGCCGGAATGCCCGAAACAGTTTTTGTTCTTTGGCTTAGGGTAGGAAACCCAAACCCAAACTCCATCTTCCCCTTGCAAGGGCTTCGAGTTACCAGCCCGGTTCCAGTGATGCTTCGGCAGGCAACCTGGGACATATGTCCCGAGACATTCTACAAAGTTTGACACCTTGGGACCGCCGGGATGCCCGAAACACTTTTGGTTCTTTGGGTTTGCGCATGAAACCCAACCCCAAACTCTTTCTTACCCTTGCAAGGGCCTCATCCTACCAGCCCGGTTCCAGTGATGCTTCGGCAGGCAACCTGGGACATATGTCCCGAGACATTCTACAAAGTTTAACACCTTGGGACCGCCGGGATGTCCGAAACACTTTTGGTTCTTTGGGTTTGCGCATGAAACCCAAACCCAAACTCTTTGAGACCGCCGGGATGCCCGAAACACTTTTGGTTCTTTGGGTTTGCGCATGAAACCCAAAGCCAAACTCTTCTTTCCCCTTGCAAGGGCTTCGTCTTACCAGCCCGGTTCCAGTGATGCTTCGGCAGGCAACCTGGGACATATGTTCCTAGACATTCTATAAAGTTTGACACCTCGGCAGGCAACCTGGGACATATGTCCCGAGACATTCTACAAAGTTTGACACCTTGGGACCGCCGGGATGCCCGAAACACTTTTGGTTCTTTGGGTTTGCGCATGAAACCCAAACCCAAACTCGTTCTTCCCCTTGGAAGGGCTTCGTGTTACCAGCCCAGTGCCAGTGATGCTTCGGCAGGCAACCTGGGACATATGTCCCGAGACATTCTACAAAGTTTGACACCTTGGGACCGCCGGGATGCCCGAAACACTTTGGTTCTTTGGGTTTGCGCATGAAACCCAAACCCAACCTCATTCTCTCATTTCCCCCTCATTTTCAGGGCCTGAAAATTCATTTCAGGCCCTGAAAAGTCATCCATGCCCCTGAAAATGAATTTCAGGCCCTGAAAAGTCATTTTCAGGCCCCGAAAAGTCATTTCGCAGGCCCCGAAAAGTCATTTCGCAGGCCCCGAAAAGTCATTTTCAGGGCCTGAAAAGTCAATTTCAGGCCCTGAAAAACAAAATTCAGGGCCTGAAAAGTTTTTTTCAGGCCCTGAAAAGTTTTTTCTCAGGGCCTGATAATACATTTCAGGCCCTGAAACTACATTTCAGGGGCTGAAAATACATTTCAGGCCCTGAAAATACATTTCAGGGCCTGAAAAGTCATTTGCAGGCCCTGAAAATACATTTCAGGGCCTGAAAAGTCATTTGCAGGCCCTGAAAAGTCATTTGCAGGCCCTGAAAATACATTTCAGGGCCTGAGAAGTCATTTGCAGGCCCTGAAAATACATTTAAGGGCCTGAAAACGTGAAAAGTCATTTGCAGCCCCTGAAAATACATTTCAGGGCCTGAAAAGTCATTTTCAGGGCCTGGAAATACATTTCGGGCCCTGAAAAGTCATTTCAGGGCCTGTAAAGTCATTTCCAGGCCCTGAAAATACATTTCGGGCCCTGAAAAGTCATTTCCAGGCCCTGAAAATACATTTCGGACCCTGAAAAGTCATTTCCAGGCCCCGAAAAATCATTTCCAGGCCCTGAAAAGTCATTTCGGGCCCTGAAAAGTCATTTCCAGGCCCTGAAAATACATTTCGGGCCCTGAAAAGTCATTTTCAGGCCCTGAAAATAAATTTCAGGCAGGGTCGTCCGAAGGATACGCTTCCGAAGGGCAATAAATGATTGATGTTACACTAGGACAAGAGCGAGACTCACCGTCGGATGTTAAAAAAAACAGGCGACGCAGTGATTACTTTGTACGTATTAATATTTTTATGCAAAAAAGCCTGTAATTTATCTTTAGGGCCTGAACCTTTTCTACAGGGCCTGCACTTTTCCCGCAGGATAAGAACTTTTATTCCAGCTTTGGTTATAATAGAACTGCGGATCAACATCCAATTTCCACCCCAATCTTTTTGAACATTTTTGTGTTTTGTTGCCATCTGCAAGCGAAGGGCAACTTCGAAACTGAAACGTACGAGAACTCCTATTCTGCTAGGCAGTTTTGGGTTTGGGTAGAGATTCAAACCCAAACCCAAAACGCACGATGTTGACATACTCTCGTCTCGCGAGTTCTCAACATCAGACCTTGAGCTGCGGGGGCACAACTCATATTATTGTTATGAATATTTGTGCAGAGTCCCGCGTGCGGAAACGCACGAGAACTCCTATTCTGCTAGGCAGTTTTGGGTTTGGGTAGAGATTCAAACCCAAACCCAAAACACGGCTTGTATAATCTTGTCCATGTCCAAGATACTCGCCCGATTCCTTTGTGAGCTTGGATACTGAGTCGCAACCTTATGAATATTCAACAGTTTGATGCTGAATACCCCGCGCTAACGGGAAGCGCTCGGCTTATTTGTAATTTGGGTAGTCGCACCCAAAATACAAAACGCATCTTTGAAACTCGATAGCTTCAAAGATGCTTGCGAGTCGCCCTTCCCGTCAGCGGGCTCAGTATCTATGCGAGTTTAGAAGCACATGACAAATATTTCCGAACGAAACTAATTTTCATATGCTCATAA
The DNA here is from genome assembly GCA_001247695.2 of Cymbomonas tetramitiformis. Lineage (NCBI taxonomy): Eukaryota > Viridiplantae > Chlorophyta > Pyramimonadophyceae > Pyramimonadales > Pyramimonadaceae > Cymbomonas > Cymbomonas tetramitiformis. Next base: position 14,689 of record LGRX02034807.1, on the reverse strand, counting down.
ACTATATGCAACTGCCTCTATTCTAAACCGTTTCCCTTGCCTTTGCCCTTGCCCTTGCCCTTCGCTTGCAGATGGCAACAAAACGCAAAAAAATGTTTAAAAAGATTGAGGTGGAAAATGGATGTTGATCCGCAGTTCTATTATAACCAAAACAAGCCAAAACAACCGATGCAATAGATTTTAATAATAGAAAATACCAAAAAGTTTCGGAATTTTAGGGAACTCGAAAATTTCATTATATCTATTATAAAATAACCGCAGTACTGCTTCTATCATAAAATGAACCCTTTTCTACAGGACCTGCAGGTAGGTTTGAGTGCACCATACGCGAGGAATCGGTCCCTATCGCGCGGATGTTCCTCCATGGCCTCGAAATTCGGCACGCGGCACCTATATATCAACTTAGGGGCATACATGCCATCGGCAGTGACCATATACCCGCCGATGATGGGGTACGGGGAGTGTCCGATGTAGGCGTGTGCAGGACCTGCAGGTAGGCTCGAGAGCACCATACGTGGGGAATAGGTCCCTATCGTATGTTCCTCGATGGCCTCGAAATTTTGCAAGCGGCACATATATATCAACTTAGGGGCATACATGCCATCGGTACGTAGTGACCATATACCCGCCGAAGATAGGGTACGGGGAGTGTCCGATGTAGGCGTGTGCAGGACCTGCAGGTTCCGTAGGCTTGAGAGCACCATACGCTGGGAATAGGTCCCTATCGAATGTTCTCCCCCTCTAGTTTTGGTATGTAAGCACTCAGCAAATCCTCTCCCCAAAAATACCTTCCCCTCTCTTCCTCCTCCCAACCCTTCACTCCTCATCAAGCGCACCTCCCAATAATAGGGGGTATTTTTTCTTTTTGTTGGGGGGGAGGAAGCGTGGGGTTCGTTAAAATAAAATTGAGAATTAGAATTTTAGGGAGCTCGAGCATTTTATTATTTCTATGATAAAATAACCGCAGACACTTATGGGGCAAAGAACCTAGTGGTTTTTGTACAAAACCTAGTGAAGTGACTCCACGATATCGTCAATCCCGATTCACGATATAGTGGAGTCACTTTTCGGGTTCATCGAATCCTGCCGCCCATCCACGACATTTTGTACAAAAATGACTAGGGGGGTGAGGTCATGTCAGCAAAGTAACGAACTTCGCATACGCGTTGTCAATACTTTTATACTATATAGTATATAGTATATAGTATATATACTACTATATACTACTATATATCGGATTTTTACTTTTTTAGAGCCACCATCAGTTGACACGTCGGATGATATATATGTGTTATCGGCTGAGGTGGCAAGTGATAACAGAATATTCTAAAGTGATAACAGAATAATATGCTGAGGTGGCAAGTGATAACAGAATATTCTAAAGTGATAACAGAATAATATGCTGAGGTGGTAAGTGATAACAGAATATTCTAGGCCGATAACAGAATATTCTAGACTGATAACAGACTAAAAATGCTAAGGTGGCAAGTGTTAACAGAATAAAAAACTATTGGAGAATACAGTAATTTCAGCAAAAATCTCGGCGTCCAAAGAAGTCCTGCGCAGCAAATTCTGGCAACACAGAATTCCGAGCACCGTGGCCAATTCATTCATGCAAAGCGGAATCCTCACAGCAAGTGAGGTAGTGGCTTCGCTCACGAAACCTGCGAAGCCCGATTGCCGAGCTCAGCCATATCTGTGCTACTGTGCTGCCATACATTCCTGCACAACCGACAATCGGTATACACAACTATGTCGCTCAGAACACGCATCAACCCATGAAATCATGCATAGGCATCCAAGTGGATAATGCTGCATATTTCCGAACGAGAAAGAAGCCGAAAGAAGCAACGTCACCTATGAAAAGCATAGGGATAAAAGCGCACCTGCTCGCAAGCCATCAGAAGCCAACGGCAACTCCTGCCACGGAGATTGCCGGGCTCAGACATATCTGTGCTGTCGTACATTCCTGCACAACCGGCAATCGGTATACACAACTACTACTCAGAACATGCATCAGCGCACAAAGTCATGCACAGACATCCAGGTGGAGAACGGTGCACAATTATCAAAGTAAAGAAAGCGAACTTCAGCAACATCACCTATGAAAAGCATCAGGATGATGGCGCACCTGCTCGTAGGATCACCACAACCAAATGGCAACTCCTGCCATGGACACAAGCGAACCAGGACGGAAAGTATACGTATCTTCGTCATATGGACAACAAATCGAAAAGACAGTGCAAAGCAAAGAAATGCTCCATATCTCAGGAAAATATGTGCAGGATGGCGGATAGTGTACCGTCGTAAAGCAGAGCTAAGGAATACACGGCGATGCCTGCGTACCACAGACATACATAACATAATCATTGTGATTGAACCACAAAAAGTGAAAACTGAGAAAACGCGCAATATAATGCAATCGAAAGCAAAAAGCAGGTGTCAGAGAGGAAGGCATCAGGACATAGCGAGACAAGATATGGCGGATACCTGCTCGCCATAGCGGATTGCCATCGCGATATCCCCACCACCGTGATAACATCACAGCGGATACCTGCATAAGCACGCAGTACACACAACAATGAAAAACGTAAAATGTATTAGCATTTTAGGTCAAGGCGAGACAAAGGTACGAAAGGACTCCACAAATAGCAGGCGGCGGAACCGTACCTTTCAGTGGCAGGGTCAGCGGTGGTCCAGAGGCGTGCCATCAAACTACCAGAGGCGTGCCATCAAACTATGTTGCGTAAATGCGACCTGCATAACGACATATACACACAACGATAAGTAAAGTGAAACTGAATGAAGGCGACCAACATAAGAAACGGATTCCAGAACTCCACGTTTAGCAAGCTGGGAAAACGCACCTTCCAGTGGCAGGGTCGGGTATGGTCCCGAGGCGTGCCAGAGGCTAACGCACTGCCCTGCCTCAAGCGCAGCGAGTCGGAAATTGCGTGCAAACAACGGCGCAAACACCAGACAGATGTGACCTACCCGCAAACCGGGCACAGGCGGACTCGCTGCGCAACGCAAGGATCATCGCTGGCACATAAGTTAGACCTATAAACCCGTATCCAAAAAAGGAAGAGAACCTATCCAAAGAACAAACATTTGAAAGTCAAATACAGCACTACGTAGTAAGATCAAACAGTTAGCGCAACTGACGACAAACCATCGCCACTTCGCCAGAAGAAAGGGAAACACACGTATTTTTGCAGCGTTCGCAGGCCAGCACGCGCGGAGAGGTCTGTCTCAAATAGCCTGCACACCGACAGCAAACAACTCTTAGTAGCAAGCGAAATGTTTTAAAAGAGAAGGACACGCGGGTTTGACTCAAATCGCTCATACTGCCACGGCTGAAAATAACCTGAAAATCTCAGAAGGACGTACAAGAATCGAAAAGGAACAAGGTAAGAGGATATAAAAACTCCCGAGGCAAACATGTAAACACAAGAATCAGGTACACTACGAACGTTGACCAGGAAGTCTCTTCCACCATATGACAGCGTATTTGACACATCGTCCACCTTGAAAGCAGTACCTGCAATCGATCCGAGAACCCGCAAAAGCGAAGTGGCCAAAACATGCAGGCCAGGGTGTGTGCACACACGAAATATGGAACAGTCGAGTGCTGCACTGCTGACTGCCGAGCAAGCGTTTCACAAATGAGCGTTGGGATCTGCGGAGCAAACACATGTAGTATTCGGGTCAAATCTGAAACTGCAACCTGATCGTTAAATTTAATCGAACGGTTAAATTTAAATTATTTCCAGAATGCCATGAATCGCGATCGATACGATCGATCGGTGCCCTTCGAGGACTCCAAACTCGTAAAATGTAGGCAATCCGACGTGGAGAGTAATAACAAAGTGCTTCAACCGATATCAAATCCGACGTGGCCACTCTTAAAAATCCGATAAGCTAGTTATCGGTTTTCTACGGGGTGACACCACTGGCATCGTCGCGCTGACGCGCAACGATACCAGTGGTATCACCCCTCCGAAAACCGATAACTATCTCCTATATATCCTATGAATATAATTATATGGGATAAGATATATATTATATTATATATTATTATTATAATATATATATTATATAATTGTATATATCATATATAATTATGAAATTACGATATATACTCTATATATATATATAGTATGCATATTATGGATATGGATATAGATATGTGTATATATATATATATGCTATGCAATATGTGTGTATATGTAGTATATATAATCATATATATATATATATTTGATATATTTGATATACTATATTGTGGAGTGACTCCACGATATCGTGAAGTGACTCCACTATATCGTGAAGTGACTCCACTATATCGTGACGCGACTCCACTATATCGTGAGGTGACTCCACTATATAGTGGAGGGAAGTCGCTATATAGTGGAGTCTCTCCGCTATATAGTGGAGTCACTCCACTATATAGTGGAGTCACTCCACTATATAGTGAAACCCACTAGGTTTTGTATAAAAACCACTAGCAAATGTACAGTGTTCCACTACTTATATTATAAAATGAACCATTTTCTATTATAAACTAATTGTTACGCAAATGCGTACTGGAAGCGTGCCGCCTTTGCAGTGCGCAAAACCATACTAAAGTGCAGACTAAGGATACTACCGGCCCAAGACTACGAGGCAGCAAAAAGCCGCATCTAATAATACGGGGACTGCACGCTGGAAGGATGCGGGCAAAAGTGGGTGGATTATGCAAAGGGGTTCCTCATCCGGGTGGGACATGCATTGGGAGGGTGCTGCAACCCACGCACGAGGGGACTCTTTGCAGATATATCCGAATCACACGCAGACAAACTGAAAGAGATAGTCAGCCACCACAGAAAGGGAGGCTGCACAATACTTGCATACACCGGGAGGAGAAAATAACAATGCACAAAACCAAGAGTGCTCCCGGACCACGTACTGACTAGGGGGCAGTGCAGACACGACGGGGACACAACCCAGGCCCTGTGGATGGCAAATATGCCATTCCCAGCTTTGTAGATATGGTAATGATTAAAGGAATGCATGACCTCGAGGAAGGCCGAGAATGCATACACCAGGCTAGGGGCAGGCGTGACAGCTGTGCACCTCCAAACATCACGCTTCCGATGGGAAGAGTCACTTTTTATTCTTCTTTTCTTTTCCTTTCACACAACAGGAGGCTTCCGGAAGGATAAAGTGCCTACACCTCATAGAAATAGCCCATACAGACGATGAGAAATGGGGGCCAAAACTCCTCGAGAAATACACCAAATACGGGCCAGTACAGCAGCTACTACAAACGCATGGATTCAACACGAAGCTCCACGTGACGGGCTTCGGCAGGACAGGCATTGTATACAAACACAACCAAATAAAATGTCCTGGAGCAGCTGGGACCGAACAAGAAAGAGGACACCCACCCCCTACGGGATCTACACGAACTAACCGTCAGTTATGCACACAGCCGTGTGCCAGCTGTACAGACAGCTGCGACAAGAAGGAAACACGAATTCGGAACACCCAACATAAATACGTCCACAGGAAGGGCCGCCATTTTGGCGGCCCGGCCCAGAGTAGGGCCGGGGAAATTAATATACACATACGCCCAAAGGGCGTGGGGGTTTTTTCCCCCTGACGTTTGTTTCGTCTCGAGAGGCCTGGTGAGTTCAAATTTGGTAAATCTGAGTTTTCATCGTGCCTGCTGGCCATCTTAATTTATAATGTCGAGATCGGTAAGGACCCAGGTGTTGGGGCCAGCTTTCAAACGTAAAAAGGTTCTCAAAGAAAACCTGAAACCTTTTCATATGCGTTAAAACGGCCTCCGAGGTCATCTTTTTCTAATCTGGCCAATTTGTTAGTTTTCGCTCTTAAGCCGCGATCCGTGGCTGTCCATCCCGGCCAGATCTGCCCCTGTGGCGGCTTCAGCTCTGACTTTTTGACATAATCACTGTACGGATATGTGGATACAGTATCTGTGAGCATGCAGGAAGAAAGGGAGAGCGAAAGGCGCGACAGAGAAGGCTGTAGAGCAATACCACACCAAGTGAAGCTTGTTGAAGGCAAACTTGACCAGAGCTAATCTTGGCCAGAGGCTTGTTGTAGGCTTCAATCTTGGGGCACAGGTCCAATTTTCGGCAAATTTGCAGTGTACAAAGTTTGCAATGTTCTAGATAAACAGTTGAGCAAGGCTACAATAGGACAATTGCAGTATATTTATGTCGGGAAAGATTAACCAGTATTTTAACAGGGTGAGACAGAGCTCTTCCAAATAATTACTTTAAGCTAGAACAGCCTCATCTGGGCTACAATTCATGTCTTAAACTTTAAGGGCGCGCCTCCCAAATCTCTGATGAATATAGTATATTCAGGTTATAGCATCAATCACGCTCTGCCACCTATACAAATCCTAATCAGGGGATCAGCACATCAATTGCCCTCTAGCTTAGCTAGTTGCCTCTTGCCCTTTTGCTTCGAGGGACCAATTCTGCTTCGTCATCACTGTCGATATTTCCAGACTTGTCAGATTGGCCTTTCGGCTCAGATACATTTTTCACACCTCGGAATCGAGGACAACTACAGCCAGCCACAGATTTCTGTCCATGGATTGGTTGATCATCATTCCGAACAGGCACCCGTGATGTTCCCTTTGGCACCCAGGTTGGTTCATCATTCTCATCCATGATCAGTTGTAGGCCCTGTCTCTTCTTCTCACGAGCCCCAGCTTGTCCATCCGGATCGTCAGCTACCATATCATCAAACTCGCTGACGTCATCCTCAGAGTCATACTCGACCGACTGGGTTGTCATACTCCCATTCAGGGCTTGCCTCGCCAGTGTTATTCTTGATGTCAGCAGCACCAGAGTCGTCAGCGTCATCTGTATCTGACAGATTCTCATTACTCCAGACTACAGCTCCTTCATCAGAATTGTCACTAGTCGTAGGCGTCGCTTGCTTCGGACGACCAGTGTAGGGAATTCCGCGATACTCATCTATCCCCATTTTGGTAATATAGGCGCCACTGATGGGAAGTGAGAATGGCGCTACTGGCTCTTTCGCTCTGGTGGCGTCTTCCAGAAACCATCCACCACCTCCCTTACGCTCCCAGCGGCGTAGCGCTCCAGACGTCATGACAATAATATGCTGTCAGGATGCTTCAAACTTACTGGCAGTATGTCCAGCAAACGCAGTCACAATGGTTCTGGGGTTCCCTTCCGTACCCAGCTCCATTTAGCTGCTCCACTGCATAGAGGTACAATCTGCCAGTTGAACGGCTGAAATGTACTCATGACCCCTGGCACAGTTATTATAAAACGAAGAAAGTTAAGAATTAATTAATTCGCGACTAAAATCTGAACCTGCTATTTTTTTTTCTAGGAATACTTTCATAAACCTTCTTTTTGGCATTAAAATCAATAAAAATCTCCATAGTACGTTACACAATTTTAAACATGCACCAACATTATTTTGATATATTTTCACTATGATATAGACGCGTCGTTTGACACTCGAATCGCAGCGAGAGATGCCGTACCTCGCAAATCAGCATTCTCGCGGAGTGTGGGGGTATCCGAGGGGGATTTACGATTACGTAGTAGCGAGACGTACAGAGATCGGACTGTTTTACATTATATTTAAAGTTAACTGAAGTTACCATTACGTGAAAGCGCGTTTGCGAATTCGTCAAACACGAGCGACAGTGCCGAGGAAGCTTCATACCCCTCGCCAGCGCAAGCGAAGCGCGAGTCATCAGTCAACTGCGATAGCTGTAGACAAGCCAAGCCGTATGCCACGCCAATCCATGCCAAATGCCATGCCCCACACCAGCGCCATAAGTATGCCAACGCCAAGGCAACGCCGTGCCAGCATCCCACGCGACTCACGACCCCATGATAGCATGAGCCGTGGGTGAAAGGGGGGAGGGCGGGTTAGGGATTCAGCAATCCACGCCCTGCATTAGCCCATTTGCGAGGCCTTCCACGAGACCCCATTTTCCCGTGCGCCTGCAAAGTTGCCTTCGAGTGGCAACTTTGTCAGCTAGGTAGGTCATGCCAACATTTCTAAAAGTTAAGCTTAACACCTCGGAAATGATGTAAATTATTAAGTTATCAAGGGCTTCGCTATATGCACCATTGTATCCTAGTAGCTACATTACCCTGCTCCAGCAGAGCCTCTCGAAAGTACATTCTGAGGAACATGATGGTGGGAGTAGCCTACAGTTATGATATGCCTGCTCTACATGATCACAACACCACAACACAAGAACATTGCTTTTTTGTTTTCCATGGTGATGTTTCTTTCACACTAAGCCTCGTAAGGATGTTGGGCAGCTACGAAGCGGCGATGCTTCCCTTATGCATTCAACCACTTATACACTTATAAAGAGCCGCATCTTCGGCTGAAGTCGTCGGAGGGTGGTGAACCCTCGTGAAGGATAGGCAACTCCATGCACGTTGCAGTAGCGTATTTCTCAAATTTAAACATCTCCACAACAGGAGGTGCATTATCTTCCTGTGGCCCTCGTATCAAGTATCAGTTAGTGCACTCACCGTGTTGAATAGTTCAATGGACAACTAATTTCCGTGAGATCGGGTGATCAGAAGGGAGGATCGCATCAACAGCACTGGGTGGAAGCGAAGCAGTGCAGGGTGAATGCGGGGAGGCTACATACTCGCTCACGGCCATAATCGAAAATGCTGATGCCATTACCGCGGTTCCGCGCTTGCGTATTCCGGTGGTGGTTCATCAGCTTCTGAAATCGAGTTGCACCCCGCCAATGTTACTCCCTATGTAGCAGCAGTGTGATATCACGCGAGTTCAAAATTCCCCATCTGCAGGCGCACTGTTACAACGTGCGCGAGTCGCTTGCATCTCTACTGTCCCGCGAAGGACGCCGCATCGCCGCAGCTGCAGAGAATCTCGCAGGAGGGCATGCGGCTCTTGGGGAGCCAAGGCCTGCACCTAGGGACTCTCGCAGGAGGCCATGCGGCTCTCGGGGAGCCAAGGCCTGCACCTACGGACTCTCGCAGGAGGTCATGCGGCTCTCGGGGAGCCAAGGCCTGCACCTAGGGACTCTCGCAGGAGGCCATGCGGCTCTCGGGGAGCCAAGGCCTGCACCTACGGACTCTCGCAGGAGGCCATGCGGCTCTCGGGGAGCCAAGGCCTGCACCTAGGGACTCTCGCAGGAGGCCATGCGGCTCTCGGGGAGCCAAGGCCTGCACCTAAGAACTCTCACAGGAGGCCATGCGGCTCTCGGGGAGCCAAGGCCTGCACCTAGGGACTCTCGCAGGAGGCCATGCGGCTCTCGGGGAGCCAAGGCCTGCACCTAGGGACTCTCGCAGGAGGCCATGCGGCTCTCGGGGAGCCAAGGCCTGCACCTAGGGACTCTCGCAGGAGGCCATGCGGCTCTCGGGGAGCCAAGGCCTGCAGCTGGCAACGGATGAGCAGAATGCGCTGCCAACCCCTGCAGCTGGCAACGGATGAGCAGAAGGGGTAGCCGTGACCGCTTGAGCAATATCGGGGAGCCAGCACGCCTCCCAGCTCACCTCTTGCATCATCGGCGAGTGCAGGTTCATTTGCATCTGCCGGGCTGCAAAAATGGGGTTCATGTTCACTTGCACATGGTTATTGTTTTGCATCGTGTTCTCCGAGTTTTTGCGTGTAATGAGCTCCTCCTTCTGTGCGGGGCTCTGCGGCGTCGGTGCATACGATGCCCCTGCCAGTGCCAACATCGATTCCCAAACACCCCTCCCCTTGCCCCCCTGCATGCGACGCCCTTCCCCACACACCACGCAATCAGATCACTGACAAGTGCGCAGCCCGCACCTTCGCTGTAGCTTCTGCACGCGGCCGAGGCAAAGGGTACGCTCCCTGGCAGAGCTCACCCCTCCAGGCCGTCTGCACGCGGCCAAGGCCGGGGAAAAGGGAGAGGCCCCTACCAGTATCACTTTATCATAGGCATTCCACACAATCCAGATCAGGTGGCTGCTCAGGGCCACCGCCTAAACGCCACCAAGCCCGCAACCACCCAACAGCATCCCCCACAACACAACTCAGGCCCTCCCTAAGTGCCCATGACGTGCTATTTTGCGAGCAACCACCGCACACAGCTGAGCAGCTTGGCGCCAGCGTGGGGTGGGGTTGTGATGCGCGAGGCGCAGCGTATTCTCCGCACAGCAACTGTCTGGAGGACCCGCTCACCTGGCAGGCCAGCATCGCGTAACCAGCCCCCACCACGCCCATCGCCAGGATGAATGCGCAAACCTGCAGCTCATGCGCCGCCATCCCCATCGCCTCCCTATGAGCTGCATCCCCGCCATTGAGGGCATACATCGAATGACTGAATGTGAAAGGCGCACTCCCGTCTCCACAGAGGGCAGCATCGAATGACTGAATGTGGAAAGGCGCACTCCCGTCTCCACAGAGGGCATACATCGAATGACTGAATGTGAAAGGCGCACCTGCCTCCACAGAGGGCATACATCGAATGACTGAATGTGAAAGGCGCACTCCCGTCTCCACAGAGGGCATACATCGAATGACTGAATGTGAAAGGCGCACTCCCGTCTCCACAGAGGGCATACATCGAATGACTGAATGTGAAAGGCGCACTCCCGTCTCCACAGAGGGTATTCATGGAGCGCTCACATTGGTGGGATGCGCAATGTCGCCTATCTAATGTGTTTGAATCAGTTCTGCACGCCGCTTGCACGAGGGGCGATGAAAGGGGCAGGAGGCCCGAATGAAGGGAGCTGTGCGCACGATAGTGAGGAAGTCCGCAACGCTAGCGGTGCCAGCCACGCGAGCGCGGACCACGTTCCAGAAGGGCTTGACCACAAATATCAATACTAAATCGGTTCCTGCTCCCGCCGCAAAATCCAAAAATCTGATAATCAGCTTCTGCGGCCAATCAACAGCCAAAAAGCAAATTTGCACATCTTGACTCACACTGCAACGAGTGAATATAGAAAAAAAGAAGGATATCGGATTTGATGTCGCGTTTTTGGAGCTCCGAGATCCATTTCACTGAAATTTCCCTGAAAATCGTGTTTTATCGTGATGCCACTGACGCATGATACCAAAATATGCTGGATCCCAGATATTCAAAAACGAAATCGGTGGCCCTCGCACTTGCGAACCTCCCGCACAGAAGGGCGCTATGTACGTCACTTTGCCCCACCTCCCCCCTCGTGATAACCACTATGCACTTCCCAACTCTATGTACCCAGACACTCAATGAGTATCGCGCCAAGGGACCTCTGAGCATTCCCCAATTGATTGACTCTCCGCCTGCCATCTCTCTATCAAATAGCGTCCCCCAACTGAGCACCCAATAAAATCCACTTGAGGACATGGGTACCAATATAGCTGCATATCCCAGCATTATTTTTGGGGAAAGCTTCCAGGTGGGTGGCTGTAGCGCACCAAAAACAAGAAGTAGGATGGTGAGCTGAGCGTAGCCGTAGTAGATATTGGTTGGGGTGTTGCAGTTTGGCACGGAGCGCACATACACCCCGAGAGTGAAGGCACTGATGGCGCTGCGAGCCATGCGCCATGGCGTGTAGAGAACACGGAATAGCCAAACCCACTGCACCCAGCCACACCCCAAAGCTCTCAAAGCCACTCCTCCCCACACCCAGCCATATCACGCTCACATGTTCTCATTGTTACTCCCCACACCCAGCCACATCACCCTCACATGCCCCTACTCCCCACACCCAGCCACATCACCTCACATGCCACTCCTCCCCACACTCCAGCCATCACGCCTCACATCCCTACTGTGACTCCCCACACCCAGCCACATCACGCTCACATGCCCCTACTGTGACTCCCCACAACCAGCCACATCACGCTCAGATGCCCCTTCTCCACACACCTTCACCTGCCCCTGCTTCCCAAAACATCACGTCTGAGGCCATTCCTCACTTTACCCAACCACATCTGGTGAATGGGCGGCTGTGCAGCGGTGCTGACTCGAGTCCCACAGCCGCTGGTGATTGGGCGGCTGTGCAGCGGTGTTGACCTGAGTCCCACAGCCGCTGGTGATTGGGCGGGTGTGCAGGTGGTGCTGGGACTTCTGAGTCCCACAGCCGCTGGTGATTGGGCTACAGTAGCGGTGTTGGCTCGAGTCCCACAGCCGTGGTGATTGGGCGGGTGTGCAGCGGCGTTGATCCGAGTTCCAGCCAGCCGCTGGTGGATTAAGGCGGCTGTGCAGCGGTGTTGGCTCGAGTCCCACAGCCGCTGGTGATTGGGCGGCTGTGCAGCGGTGTTGACTCGATTCCCACAGACGCTGGTGATTGGGCGGCTGTGCAGCGGTGTTGGCTCGAGTCCCACAGCCGCTGGTGATTGGGCGGCTGTGCAGCGGTGTTGACTCGAGTCCCACAGCCGCTGGTGATTGGGCGGCTGTGCAGCGGTGTTCACTCGAGTCCCACAGTCGCTGGTGATTGGGCGGCTGTGCAGCGGTGTTGACTCGAGTCCCACAGCCGCTGGTGATTGGGCGGCTGTGCAGCGGTGTTGACTCGAGTCCCACAGCCGCTGGTGATTGGGCGGCTGCGCAGCGGTGTTGACTCGAGTCCCACAGCCGCTGGTGATTGGGCGGGTGTGCAGCGGTGTTGACCCGAGTCCCACAGCCGCTGGTGATTGGGCGGGTGTGCAGCGGTGTTGACTCGAGTCCCACAGCCGCTGGTGATTGGGCGGCTGTGCAGCGGTGTTGACCCGAGTCCCACAGCCGCTGGTGATTGGCCGGGTGTGCAGCGGTGTTGGCTCGAGTCCCACAGCCGCTGGTAATTGGGCGGCTGTGCAGCGGTGTTCACTCGAGTCCCACAGCCGCTGGTGATTGGGCGGCTGTGCAGCGGTGTTGACTCGAGTCCCACAGCCGCTGGTGATTGGGCGGCTGTGCAGCGGTGTTGACTCGAGTCCCACAGCCGCTGGTGATTGGGCGGCTGTGCAGCGGTGTTGACTCGAGTCCCACAGCCGCTGGTGATTGGGCGGCTGTGCAGCGGTGTTGACTCGAGTCCCACAGCCGCTGGTGATTGGGCGGCTGTGCAGCGGTGTTGACTCGAGTCCCACAGCCGCTGGTGATTGGGTGGCTGTGCAGCGGTGTTGACTCGAGTCCCACAGCCGCTGGTGATTGGGCGGGTGTGCAGCGGTGTTGACTCGAGTCCCACAGCCGCTGGTGATTGGGCGGCTGTGCAGCGGTGTTGTCTCGAGTCCCACAGCCGCTGGTGATTGGGCGGCTGTGCAGCGGTGTTGGCTCGAGTCCCACAGCCGCTGGTGATTGGGCGGCTGTGCAGCGGTGTTGACTCGAGTCCCACAGCCACTGGTGATTGGGCGGCTGTGCAGCGGTGTTGACTCGAGTCCCACAGCCGCTGGTGATTGGGCGGCTGTGCAGCGGTGTTGGCTCGAGTCCCACAGCCGCTGGTGATTGGGCGGCTGTGCAGCGGTGTTGACTCGAGTCCCACAGCCACTGACAATTGGGTGGCTGTGCAGCGGTGTTGACTCGAGTCCCACAGCCGCTGGTGATTGGGCGGCTGTGCAGCGGTGTTGGCTCGATTCCCACAGCCGCTGGTGATTGGGCGGCTGTGCAGCGGTGCTGACTCGAGTCCCACAGCCGCTGGTGATTGGGCGGCTGTGCAGCGGTGTTGGCTCGAGTCCCACAGCCGCTGGTGATTGGGCGGCTGTGCAGCGGTGTTGACTCCAGTCCCACAGCCGCTGGTGATTGGGCGGCTGTGCAGCGGTGTTGGCTCGAGTCCCACAGCCGCTGGTGATTGGGCGGCTGTGCAGCGGTGTTGGCTCGAGTCCCACAGCCGCTGGTGATTGGGCGGCTGTGCAGCGGTGTTGGCTCAAGTCCCACAGCCGCTGGTGATTGGGCGGCTGTGCAGCGGTGTTGACTCGAGTCCCACAGCCGCTGGTGATTGGGCGGCTGTGCAGCGGTGTTGACTCGAGTCCCACAGCCGCTGGTGATTGGGCGGCTGTGCAGCGGTGTTGACTCGAGTCCCACAGCCGCTGGTGATTGGGCGGCTGTGCAGCGGTGTTGGCTCCAGTCCCACAGCCGCTGGTGATTGGGCGGCTGTGCAGCGGTGTTGACTCGAGTCCCACAGCCGCTGGTGATTGGCCGGCTGTGCAGCGGTGTTGACTCGAGTCCCACAGCCGCTGGTGATTGGGCGGCTGTGCAGCGGTGTTGGCTCGAGTCCCACAGCCGCTGGTGATTGGGCGGCTGTGCAGCGGTGTTGACTCGAGTCCCACAGCCACTGGTGATTGGGCGGCTGTGCAGCGGTGTTGACTCGAGTCCCACAGCCGCTGGTGATTGGGCGGCTGTGCAGCGGTGTTGACTCGAGTCCCACAGCCGCTGGTGATTGGGCGGCTGTGCAGCGGTGTTGACTCGAGTCCCACAGCCGCTGGTGATTGGGCGGCTGTGCAGCGGTGTTGGCTCCAGTCCCACAGCCGCTGGTGATTGGGCGGCTGTGCAGCGGTGTTGACTCGAGTCCCACAGCCGCTGGTGATTGGCCGGCTGTGCAGCGGTGTTGACTCGAGTCCCACAGCCGCTGGTGATTGGGCGGCTGTGCAGCGGTGTTGGCTCGAGTCCCACAGCCGCTGGTGATTGGGCGGCTGTGCAGCGGTGTTGGCTCGAGTCCCACAGCCACTGGTGATTGGGTGGCTGTGCAGCGGTGTTGACTCGAGT